>WBZZ01003603.1:22500-79849 GCA_019918135.1 Paulinella micropora
TGGTCTGCTTCTAGCTGATGATGAACCCATATCAAAAAGGGTCACTGATTATTTGTATTGTTTTCCTTAATATTTATCTAAATAATTCTCTTGTTATTCTTTCTATCTTATATCGTTCTCCATCATGTCCTCCAGGCTAAAGCTAAAGCTGCTGCGCTCGCCGTTTACTCAGTCGGCAAAATGGTCACTTGTTATCTGTTTATCTCATAAATATTTTTCGTAATGATATATAACTTATGATTAGGCTTGGAGGATGGCAGTGTCTCTCAGACTAAGACGCCGATGGGTTCCAGATTGACAGTTCCTACGGGATCGCCGGTCTGAACTTAACTTTCACAGCTATATTCCAAACTAGTTGTTCCAATGGTGTGATGTAGAGTGTGCTGGTCAGGGAAGAGAACGTCATCGACTTCAGCGTGCTATGCAACTTCGATTCAATGCTTCCGTTGGCTCCAGAGTCTGAGGAGGTGCCAAGCAGGAAATACTCCATCGATGACTTTGAGGATTCGACCACGCCTGTATACCAAGTCATGGGATTGCTGCCGCCGATGGTGTACCGACATCGTAAGAAGCCTTCACGTCCTTACAACATGAAGAAACGCAACCCAGGCAGCGTCAAGCTGCAGAGGCCTGCGGCGTTCGAGAAGTATTTGGGCATGACTTTTACGGAGCTTCAACACTTGGTGAATTCAGTTTGTTGCGACAAATGGAAGTGCTACTCATTTGTAGATACGCGTGATGTCATGGAGGCACGAGCGAAGACTTGTTCTATGTCTTTGAGCGAGCTATACAGTTGGGCTGTCGGCCAACTGGAGGCTATGCAGAACAACGATGGCTCATTTCAGTACATGTACCAGACTGAGGCTATTTGCAGAGCGGCTTGGCAGCGAATTCACGCAGTCAGCACTGCAGTATTGAACAGAGCCCACAAGCTCTTGGCGAACAACAACAAGGTCTTTGCGAAGCTGTCGTCCGCACAGCTAGTCACTGAAGATCTTGTGGCGGTGCTGCTTTGTGAGAAATTTTCGACCAGCCCAGAAATATGCAGCGACGGCAAATGGAAGCTTCAAGAGATGGCGCGTGACGCTGGTGTCCACGAATACGTGCGCGACAACTGGAAGGACATCGTTGAGCGGTATGCAAACGGGATCTGCGAAAGCATCCGCGCTGACAGACCGCCTTCGAGTGTGACGATAAACAAGGTTTGGACGGCTGACTTTTCGCAAGTTGAGTTCATCAGGGGTAATTTCGCATTGATCGTGTTGTTCCAGTCTCACACTGTTACGTTTGTGTTTTAGATGGTGATTTTGCCAAGTGTGAATTTTGCACTGAGCTGGCAGCGGAGCATTCGATAGGTTTCAAGACGGAAACTGATGCTCAGGACTGGCGTCGGAGAATTCGATTGCATAGCAAGTTGCATCGAGAAGCCCGGGTAGCCAGCATGATTCGAAAGAAGGGTGCCCCTGTCGACCAACATTCCACTGTGATTTCAACTGACATGAAACCTCCATTCAAAGTTCCTTCTTGCCGCCGCAGAGCAAAAGACTTCAAGGGGAAAATAGTCTTCAGGCTATGTCTTGGCATGACTACCTGTTACACGACCGACACTCATTTCGTTTTTGCGTATCTCGAAGGCGCAGTGGAGCATAACGTGAACAGCAATATCACTATGCTGGCTTCGATTCTGCATTGGGAGCTGTGGGATCGACGCACTATGGCATCGTGGAAGCTGTACCTGGAATGGGATGGAGCAGGCGACAACACAGCGTGGGCCATGCTTGGCTTTGCCTCTGATATTGTCGACAGAGATGTCAGGGGAGAAGTCCAGACTCATCGAAAGCCTCCAGGGCACGGTCACGACGGCGACGACCAAGACTTCAGGGTGATGGACATTGGTTTGAAAAGCTCGTTCTTCGTTACCAACATCGCCCAAGCTCTCTTCAAGGCCATGTTGGCCTTCAAAACCAAGCGAGATCGCTACGTGCTGTTGATTCTCGGCTGCAACTACGACTGGCAAACTCATTACAGTCCCTGCATGAACAAGCACATCAAGCACTACAACAGGCCGTTGGCATACCGAATCAAGAAGCTGGAGCCGGGAGCGCTTCCGACTGCGGAGATCAAGACATGGGGGGATGCCCAAAAGGAGTGGCACGGGGAGCACGACAACGTGAAAGGGGCGCCACTTCAACTGTTCGTCAAGCGTCCAGGTCAATTTTTATCATTTCTTTTCCTTGGCTGTGTTGTTCATAGACAACGTTAGTATTACTGTAACATACTAATTCTCCTTATTCTGTGTGTTTTTTTCTTTCAGAGACTGACCTTCCACTGAAGCTCCCTGTCGGCCACTTTGTCAATCCCCGACTCAAAAAAGATATTCGGTATCTGGCATCCAAATACTGTGGGGAGGATGAAAAGGCATGGATCGAGGAGATGCTTGCGGGTAAGAATCTCACCAGAATTGAATTCGACGGTGAGTACATGGACGGTGGATTGCCCGGCCGTCCAGCACACATGTCCTGCACTGACGCGAAGGGGACGGAGTGGAGAGTAGAGTTTCGCCTCATCGACGAACTTCCTGTCAACTTTTGGGAGTTGCCGCCCAATCGTAAAGAAAAGATGGAAGGTCTCACGCGGCTGACACAGGAAGAGTTAATGTCGTTACCGCGAACTTACTTTTGCAACGACAGAGAGGCGCCTGCACATCCAAAGTGGGTCGGCGCGAGGGAGCTCACTGCAGAGGAGAAGTTCGCACAGGATGTGGCTTTCAACTTTGCCTCAGCACCGTGGCGTAAGGTGTCGCTACTTCTTAGCGAAGCAGCAGACAAGGAAGCCTTTGCGGCGAGCCAAATGGTGATAAAGGAGCTCAAGTATTGGCTTCGAATGCATGGCGTATTCACCCAAGACGGAGATCGCAAACAATTCAAAAAGGCTCAGCTTATCGACGTGGCATGGAGCCATTTTCAGGTTTGTGATTGCGGCCTCCAGGATGAGCTCTCTGCTGATGCTGCAGCTCCAGAACCTCAGCATGCTTCGGATTCAGACGGAGATGGTCGATTTTCATTTCTCATAGCTAGTATAATTGTATGCTCTGCTATGTATCGTAGCTGCATGATGATTACATTGTGTTGGTAGTAGCTGGGGTAGCGAATGGCATTGGTAGTGGCGCTCGCGGTCGTCGCGCAGGTCGGGGACGTCGCCGCAAACGCAGGGCTGCTAATGCGCAAAGGGGACGAGGAGTCTATCGCAAGCGCGCACGTGAACCGCGCGAATCAGAGACAGAGCCATCGCGGCGCAGGCGCCGTCGAGTTCCTGGTCCGGAACCGTGGGAATGCACCATCTGCCACTATGAAAACGAGGAGGGAGGCGACAGGTGTGGCCTCTGCTCGTGGGATGATCAATCAACGAGCGACCAATCAACGAGCTCAGATTCGGATCTGCCGCTCCTGTAGAAGTCCTCCGATCTACAAACGTGGAAGTTTTTATGTACATCCGCCTGCAATCGTGCGTCTGAATATGTTTCGCGTGTTTATTTAGGTATCTGAAAAGGCGCTTGGGTCATCGTCCACTTTTTCGTTTGATATGAAATTGATCTGATTGTAGAGCATATAAGGTAGCTACTATTAAAGAAAAGCATTTTGATTGCATCTGTTTTGTATGAACCTAGTTGCTGTCACGTCCTCACTGACAATCCCTTTATTCACCCCACACACCCACCCACACTCCACCCCCTTCATCTCTCACCCTTCTAAAAGCATCTTTCTAAGGAAATTAAACAATAATATAATAATGATATGGTAATAGTAGCAGTAATAATCATAAAGCTAATAAGAACAGGTGCATCACATCGGACTTACATCGATTCCTCACCTCCGCCCCTACCACTACCCTACCGACACGTCCCCCTACCTAAAAAAAACTAAGTCCGCAAGCTAATTTGTGAGTAGAAGTGAGGAAAATAAAGTAAAATAATGCTATAATGATAAATAAAGCTGGTTTCCTTTGTTATCGCAACGGCACGCTGTTATATTCTGATTGCCGACACCAAATAAACATAGAAAAATCGTCGTAAAACGTGGTTTCGGACCGGTTAAAAATCAGTCTTTTTTTTGAAGTTAAAGTGATTCAACATTAATAAAAACACTTTTTATTATCATTCCTATGCTTTCTACAAACAGTGGAAGCAATATAAATAAGCTCCTGTTAGTTTGGGAGAAATTGACATAATGTCTTGAAAAATTTCGGAAAAAGTGACCCCCCCCTAGTTAGCAGTTTTCTTTGTTAGAGAGAGAGAGAGAGATTACTACATGTTTGCCGCCGCCGCCGCCTGTGCCACTATGGCCCACGCTCCTGCCGCCGTGGCCCCCGCTCCTGCCGCCGTGGCCCCCGCTGGATACAGAGGAAGAAGCGCAGAGTGTATCCTAATGATACCTGGTCAAACTTCAGCTTCTTAATCTCTCTCAATCTACGCTGGTATTTCTCCGTGGCGGACTCCGCAGGCGCCACCATCATAAGGACGGTGCCGCCGTTGAACGCCGATGGGGCACCGCTACGGGTACGTGACTGCTGGGCACTCCGAGAGCTACTCTCAGAGGGCGGCTCTTGACTGGTGAGGGTAGCTGTACTACTGCCGGAGGGATTAGGAATCCCTGCTCCGGCCGCTGGGGCTTCGGGCTCGGGTGCTCCCGCACCGGCCTCTGAGGGCTGAGGGGCGGGTAACGAACTGACCGTCGTGCTATCAGCGGCTGTGGGAGTAGCGGCAGAGGGGATTGCCTTACCTTCGCTGTCCTCTTCGCTGTCCGACGGGGACGTCTGGCCTACTGCTGCGAAAGTTACCCCGCGTTGTGGGCGTGGTCGGATTACCGAACGTTCTTCTGGTTCAGCCGCCGGCCGCGGGGAGAAGGTGAAAGAGGACGAGCTGGTTCGTCTTCCTTTAAAAATCATCTTCTTCGTCCCCTCCAACCATTCCTCGTGTACCATCCAGTCCTCGTAACCCCACTTCGAAGTCTTTAATGTATCCCGATGGATAGACCGTGATTCCTAGGGTAAAGCTTTTTGAGGCGGCTGTGGCAAAACCTGTAGCTTGCAGTTGGAGTTGGGATTTGCAAAACCCTGCGCGGGCTCGGGCTATATAGGTTCCCTTGTTGCCTGGGCCTGAACAGCCAAAACATTACAAATGTGGGTCAACTAAATGGCAGAGTTGTCACAACAATGGTTATCGAAGCACGATGCGAACAAGTTGAAAGTATCAGCAGATGGTTCAATTGATACACACAGCGATGTGACAATAGCAACAGCGGCAGAAAATCAGTTGCTCATTTACAGCACTGGCCAATGGAGAAACACAAATTCACCTATTCTTAGATTAACGGCACTGTCAGCATGACTGGGGAATTAAACATGAACAGCCAAAACATTACAAATGTAGGCCAACTAAATGGCAGGTCTGTCGCAACTTGGATAACAGAGCACGATGCGAACAAGGCGAAAGTGTCCACCGATGGTAGTATTGATACACATCGTGATGTAGTAATAACGGGACCAGTAGTTAATGGTCAATTATTAACATACAACGGCACAAACTGGGTAAATTCAACTGGGTCGCTGGCCTTCCTTTCTTTGACGGGCGGAACGATGTCGGGCGATATTTCAATGGGGAACAAAAAAACATATTATTCAGCTCGACCAGTTATGTCTGCCAACAATGTTCCATCTCCTTATATTGTATCAGGTTCTACTTCAAATAGTACCGCATTTCAGGCTTTTGATAATAATAGTAGTAATAATTGGGTTCCATCCGGCACTTATAATACTTCAACGGGTATTTATTCAGGGGCTGTTTCTTATACATTTTCTGGAACTCCATACAACGGAGAATATGTTAAATTAGAACTTAATACCACTTATACCTTACATAGATATTATGTGAGATGCTCGGGCGGGTCATACACCGTTAATGGTCCTATTACTTGGTATGTTGGTGCATCAACTAATGATAGTACTTATACATTATGAGATAGCAGAACGGGCAATAACTGGAGTGGTTTTTCTCAACAGCAAACATTTACACCATCAGCACCAATAAATGCGAGATACATCATATTTTAACTAATGTTGTGGGGAACACAGACCAAACAACTAACAGGACACAATTACAGCTAAATAATCTGTCTTTTGACTTTATGAATATTTCTAATAAAGTAAAAAATACTGATACTGTATTAATTGGAACAGGAACAAGAGGAATAGGAAGTAATAGGGGATTAGAAATATATGGGGCGGACAGTGCTATAATAGGTCCGCACACACAGGCAATAACGACCGCAGACATATACCGGCTTTTTCAACAACTAAACTGGGCACATAATAATATTAATTTAAGTTTTGATAGTTATTATGACGGCACGAATTGGAAATCAAGTGCTTCTGTGTTCAAAATAGCAGATAAACTCTCTTTTAACTATAAGTCAGGAATAGCGGCGGGAAGCAATATAACATGGTCTGAGGCGATGAACATAAGCACTGCTGGGTTGATAACGGCAAATGCTGGAATATCAACGACAACATTAACGACGAGTGACAAAATAACGACTGCATCAGACAAGCCAATAATCATAGGTAACACAACAAAAGGAATAGGTGCGACGGGGGGGGGGGGGGGGGGGGGGTTAGAACTGTATGGAACGGCGAGTAATATCGCAGGAGCACACTTACAGGCAATAACGACCGCAGACATGTACCCGCTTTTTCAACAACTAAACTGGGCACATAATAATATTAATTTAAGTTTTGATAGTTATTATGACGGCACGAATTGGAAATCAAGTGCTTCTGGTTCAAATTTCCAAATAGCGAAAATAGCAGATAAACTCTCTTTTAACTATAAGTCAGGAATAGCGGCGGGAAGCAATATAACATGGTCTGAGGCGATGAACATAAGCACTGCTGGGTTGATAACGGCTAATGCGGGAATATCTACAACAACATTAACAGCGAATGCGGGAGTATCTACAACGACATTAACTGCGAGTGACAAAATAACGACAGCATCAGACAAGCCGATAATCATAGGCAACACAACAAAAGGAATAGGTGCGACGGGGGGGTTAGAATTGTATGGAACGGCGAGCAATATCGCAGGAGCACACTTACAGGCAATAACGACGGCTGATGTCTATCCAGTTTTTCAACTATTAAACTGGGCACATAGCAATATTAATTTAAGTTTTGATAGTTATTATGACGGCACGAACTGGAAATCAAGCACATCCGCCTCAAATTTCCAAATAGCAAAAATGAGTGATAAACTCTCTTTTAACTATAAGACAGGAATAGCGGCGGGAAGCAATATAACATGGTCTGAGGCAATGAACATAAGCACTGCTGGGTTGATAACGGCGAATGCTGGAGTATCTGCAACGACATTAACAGCAAGCGGATTAATATCATCATCAGTAACAGGAGCGGGTGCGAAAATATCAATTCAAGGTTCGGTAGACGGCACAAGTGCTAGAGGAATATACATATGGGATATTACCGATTCAAACTGGGGAATTTATATGGCACAATCTGGAGCGAATAAATCATTAAGTGGAGGAACGGCACCAGCGGGAGGGGTAGGCGGAGGCATAAATGGTTATGCTGTAAGATGTAGAGCTTTTAATAATTCGCAGGCTGGTTTCATATGGGAAAATTCATCCAATACTGCTTTACTGTCTTTGAGAGCGAACGATGGTCAGTTATGGGTATTGTCTAATCCAATTCAATATTCAGACAGGCGAAAAAAAGAAGATATAAAAGAGTGTTTAGGCTTAGATTTTATTAATAAGTTAAATCCAGTCTAGCAAACAAGCAGAGCAGGCAAGCAAGGCAAGCAAGCAAGCAAACAAGCAAACAAGCCAGCAAGCAAGCAAACAAGCAAACTTAATATATGTCTTTGCTTATCATATCATCCACGCAAACTTAGCGTCAGTGCGATATATTGTGGAAGGATGATGACTGTTTCTTGCTTTCTGCTGGTTTTGCTCGCATTTCCTCGCAAAACATGATTTCATTTTCCGGCCAGCCAGCTGGGAAAGATGACACATGCCAGACACTATCTCTCAATCATTTTCTACAAACAAAAAAAAAGTTCTAGCTAGTTTACTAGCTCTTCTGATCATGGAAACAAGTTTTGCCAGCATTTCCTACTAGTAGCACAACTCTTTTTCGTTTTCTGAATGGCTTGTTTCCATGATCAGAAGAGCTAGTAAACTAGCTAGAACTTTTTTTTTTTTTTTTTTTTTTTTTTTTTTTTTTTAAGAAAATGATTGTCAGATGGTGTCTGGCATGTGTCATCTTTCCCAGCTGCTGGCCGGAAAATGAAATCATGTTTTGCTGGGAAATGCGAGCAAAACCAGCAGAAAGCAAGAAGCAGTCATCATCCTTCCATAATATATCGCACTGGCGCTAAGTTTACGTGGATGATGTGATAAGCAAAGACATATATTAAATCTAGCAGAAGTAAACAGTGCTATGTCATATGCAAAGCCATTGTTAAGTACCATTTAGTTCAAAAGTGAGGTAAATGCCTCTTTGTCCCGGCGGATGCCAATATTTCACATATCGTAAGTTAACGATTATGATGGTTCTCTCATGTGATTCTTGTTTGTTTTAGATTTTGTTTTGTGTTAAACAATAAAGCCTGCGCATTGGCACGCAGTGCACTACTAGTTACTATTATTTAACTCATTATTTATGTTACTAAATCACTATATTTCTTTTTTTTGAAGATGCTAAAGCGTGTACGCCAGCAAAGCCTTGAAATGGTATTTAACAATGGCTTTACATATGACATAGCACTGTTTACTTCTGCTAGACTTAATATATGTCTTTGCTTATCACATCATCCACGCAAACTTAGCGTCAGTGCGATATATTATGAAAGGATGATGACTGCTTCTTGCTTTCTGCTGGTTTTGCTCGCATTTCCCAGCAAAACATGATTTCATTTTCCGGCCAGCCAGCTGGGAAAGATGACACATGCCAGACACCATCTGACAATCATTTTCTACACAAAAAAAGTTCTAGCTAGTTTACTAGCTCTTCTGATCATGGAAACAAGCCATTCAGAAAACGAAAAAGAGTTTTGCTAGGAAATGCTGGCAAACCCAGCAGAACTAGCAGAAAGCAAGAACTAGAAGAAGCAATCATCATCCTTCCATAATATATCGCACTGACGCTAAGTTTGCGTGCATGCTGTGATAAGCAAAGACATATATTAAATCTAGCAGAAATAAATAGGACATTTTATATATAAACGAAAATAATTATAAAGACAGCAGGATTCGAATTCCACCCGCCTTGATATCGATGACGAGACTAAATTTAGCACTTAATATCCAAAGATGTAAAAGCAAAATAAAAGAATACATAACATCAAATTTTTAATGTATGCTCATGAGGGGGTTCTGTCAAGTATGTTCATTCTGATTTACGCTGTGGCTTCATGCATATGGTTATTTTTGCCTGCCTGCACTAGTAGTGCTGCTTTTTCTCAAGTCTGCTGTTTGTTTACTCTCGCCCGCACTGTCTGTGGCATTGAGTTGCACCTAATAGTTGGAGTAGGTGTAAAACAAACTTTCGGTGAGGTTAGTTATGTCAAATATGTTCAGTCTGATTTAGTTTGTGGCTTCATGCTTATATTTTTGCCTGCCTGCACTGCTGCGAAAAAATGTAGGACTGGCTTAATAGCACAGGAATAAGACCTACTAAAAGAAATAGATATGTCAGATTTTGGTGGATTTGTAAAAGAAACAATTATGGTACCATGTCCAAAGCAAAAAAAGGAATACGAATTGAAAGGTGTAAGTATTAATCCAGAAGATGTTAAATGTGTTGATAGTGGTGATGTTGGTTATGGGATTGGCTATACTGAGTTTATCGCACCATTAATTAAGGCGGTTCAACAATTATCAGAAAAGGTGATTACATCTACAGGTGTAATCGGTAATTTAGAAAAAGAAAACAAAATTTTACTTAATATATTACAAGACCAAGCAAAACAATTAGCAGAAATCAGAGCAGTCGTTTTTCCTAATGCCCCCTAGATTACACCCACCACCGCCAATCATAGAGACAGAAGACCTTACACCAGAATTAAAAAATAGGGTCTTAGATGTCCAAATTAAGCAGGAAGAAAACAAATTAGACCACGAATATGAAGACAACTGGGATAGCTGTATGACTAAGCGAAAAACCGACAGCAGACTTATTAAGGACTTATTTCAAATGGCTATCATTATCTCCATTATAACCCTTTGTATCGTGAGACTTTCAAAAAAGAACTTGCCGTGCGAGGTTGCCAATACTTATGTCGGCATTTTGACCTTACTCATTGACATTTGTCTTCCATCACCTTCTAGTTCAAAGAAATGAACATTCATATAAATGAGTTTTATACCACATAGCATCATTTGAGCAAATTAAGGGCAAGGCATCATCCCATCCGACACACCAATCACTCATCGGTTTATACACACATTTAAATTTGGTTTCTATTCCTTTTTGAATACACCAAGTACAACTCTCATTCTTTTTTTCACTATACCTTGAGTAAAAGTCGCAGGCAGTCCGCGAAAATATTTTTGTTATAAAAAAGTTTATCATCAGTAATATAATCATGGCTACTGAATATAAATATCAGCGGATTATTTTTCTGAGTAATGATTTTGTGGGAGGTAGTAAAACATTTAATAAAAATATTCAAATGTCATTTACACCAACCAGAATGAATGTAAAATTTATCCACTACATGAACGACCGGTCAGACACAAAAACCAGAATTCTTTATATGGATAGAATTGGAATTATTGGCACATTCTCCGACAGCAACACAGCAAATATTTCAAACCTCAGTTATAATTTGGGTGTTGTCGGTTGGTCGGACGGACAATATACATTTAAAGTCCTTGAAACTGATAGCGGAAATATTGATACAGGAAATTTAGCGGGAAGAATTGTTGTGTGTTTGGAATTTTTGGCTTAGAATATATACGATGCTGAAAATTAATAATGTCAAGGTGAAGCCTGTGAAGCAGGAAGGCAAAGGAAATAAAAAAGCAAAAGGTTATAAATTATTCAACGAGCCGTATGCCAATATATTTCTGCTTGCCCGTAAGAAGAGCGGGAAAACGACAGCACTCTTTGAAATACTGAAAAGGACAATAGACAGAAAAACCCGTATTGTCATTATCACTTCAACAATTCACAAGGACTACATTTATAAAGCAATGGTGAAGCACTTTAAGAACAGATGCAACCCGATGGCGGTATATACCTTTCTCAAATCAGATGGTGTAAATGTCATTGCTTATGTTAGACAAACTGAACAAACCAGACGAAGAACAAGAAGGTGAACCGATGGAGAAACCACAATTTCTTTATTTCGGAAAAGAAGAAAAAAAGAAAACTACCGAACCAAAAGAAAGGCCGAGCAAGTATATTTCGCCAGAGGTTGTTTTTGTTTTAGACGATTTAGGGAGCGGTTTAAGAGATAAGTCAGTAAGCGATTTGTTAAAGAAGAACAGACACTATAAAAGTAAGGTGATTATGTCAAGCCAGTATTTGAATGACCTACGACCAGAAGCCATTAAGCAGTTAGACTATTCATTAATCTTTCCGGGTCAGTCTGTGGATAAGATGGAACTCGTGTATAAACATTTAGACATATCTTTCAACTTTGATTACTTTCTGGAAAAGTATCACGAGGCTACAAAGGAGAGATTTAATTTTCTTTATGTCTCAAGTGTGGATGATGAGTTAAGAAAAAATCTTGCTTATCGCATGCGATAGGCTGTTAGAGATTTACAATCTCCAAAAATTTCGCCTACCGCCTGAAATAATATTTTTATAATGATTTTTTTTTTATGTATATTATATGCCAGTATCACCAGTGATATTTCACAACCATCAGGATATAACATCGGATACAATCCATCAATGCCACAGAAGGGAGGAAAAAGAAAACCAAGAAGAAGGGCAAAGGACAGGCAGGAGGAAAGATTTACTGGGCTAAGGTCGGGAAAACCGCATTGGCAGTAAATAAGTTCCTTCGCGATAACAAGATTATTTCAAAGACCGCTAATGCCCTTGGCGATGTCGGGGTTCCGTATGCTAATAGGATTGGTGCTACCAACTAGGAGGGGCTGTAAAGTTTCATTAAATATGTGTGAGGGACTTTGTCCCGTCACAACATCCCTTCGGGACTTGTGTTTCAAATTCTAAAATATTAGAAATATTTTTTTGTTTATATACTATCTTTGTTTTTGACTACTTAAAAAACAAAAACAATGGTTGCTAAAAAGACTAATAAGAAAAAAGCAAAAGTCCGTCCTCCACGAATGTATAGGAATAAAAGCGGGAGGCCGTATATTATCCAGAAGGGTAAAAAATATTATCTTAATTTCGGTAAAAAGACAAATTATTTAAGCACATTACAAATCGTTAAACTTTTTATGAAATATATTGGTAAACCAAAGTCGCAAAGTGCTAGCCGCAAACCAAGGAAAAAAAATTAAATCTGATTTCAATCGTCTTGAACACGAGAACCGCAACCAGATACAAGACAACCTACAGAAAAAATATGACCTGATACACGAGCAGGAAGAAAAGGAAAAGAAGAAAATGGATGAGATAGAAGAAGAAAAGAAAAGGCTAGAAAGAAAAATACAAGCTGATGCTAAGGAACTAAAAGAAATAATGGATGGGGAACATAAAAAACAACTGGCAGAGATTAAGGAAAGACAGGAAGAAAAGGATAGGGAACAGAAGAAGGAACAACGACTTATTCAGGAACTAAATGCTGAACGACGACATCGACAGGGGTTATTGATGGCACCACTAGCACCGCCTATGATACCACCACCGCCCGCAGGACGACCACCAAGGAGACGCAGAGGAGTTATTGTAAAGGATGCGGAAGAAGAGGAGAAACACAAGTAAACAAAACGGGAAAAATTAATTGATGGTATATTCGCCGAGCCTATTAGAAAGAAACGGCGAAAAGCACATCCTAGTAATGGAATGATTGTTAATAAAGTAAGATTTATCGGATATGATATCCCTGATATTAAACCAGCAAGAGGAGGAAAAATAAACTATTCTGAAATCTTAAAACAATGGCTATACAAAAGTCCTATTATAACTAACGAAATGATGTCATCCGAACAGGCATGGGTCACATTTGATTTATGGAGAGAAGGTGCGGTTGATAAAAGAAAAGAAGAAGTAGACAGAGCGAAGGAAAATAAAGAAGAACAAGAAAATAAAGAAGAACAAGAAAATCAAGGAGAACAAAAAAATCAAGGAGAACAACCTGTTATTCAAGAGCCTGATGATGAAAATGTTATCGCGGGGCAAATTACTAACGACTTAAATGAAGGAGATACTGCAGATGACACTGATATTCCAATAGATGGAAGTGGAAAAGGGTTAATGACTAATGAAATAGATGACATAATGAAAAAATATGGATGGTATCTCGGAGCGATAGCCAGTGATGAAATTTATAAGTTAAAGCCCGGAAGCAGAAAGCGATAAGGATTTATTATGAATTCGGACAATCACAAGCAAGCGGGGTCTCATTGGATAGCAGTGTGGATAAGTCTAGATAAAGACAGGAGTGTTGAAGTGTATGACCCGCTAGCACTTTATGAACCAACTGAAGAATTTCAACAACAAATGAAACAACTAATAGATAGTTAATCAAGTAAAACAACAATCAAACACCTCAGACACGTGTGGTTGGCATAGTATGAGGTTTTTAATGGAGCGAGCGAAAGGAAACAGATTTAAGTTTGCTAGCGGTTATACAGACTTAAAAGAAGAAGCGGAAAAATTAAAAGCACAGAATGGCCACGGAGACGGATTTAATACATTTATCTCAAAAATATTATTTGTATAATATATGCGTCATGGACTACAAAGGCGGACGTGCGACTGGTATTTACTATATCAACAGCAAAAATAGAATAACTGGCACAGACAGCGACTTTACACGAAATCAATATGAAGGGACTAGACAATCCCACACATTGTAAAATAAATCATATTTATGTGCCGAAGTCGTATTACTCTGTGGAAAGTCCATATAATACCTTTACACTTACCGAAGACGGGTATGAGGCTTTAATTACGATACCTGAGGGAAACTACACAATGAACAACTTAAAAAATAAACTGGCAGAGGTGCTAACCGCAGACAGCCCCAACCGATACACATATACAATAACAAGCAACAATACCAACATAGAACCAGAAGATGGAAAATTAACTTTCAGTGTATCAGAGAATAAAGGAATTCAACCGCGGTTTATATTTGGTGATACCCGTATTCACGAAGTTATGGGGTTTGATAGAAATTCAACATATTTCTTTGCCAATAATTTTATTAAATCGCCGAATGTAATTATTCTAACTGGAGAAAAAACTTTATACCTTCAATCAGACTTAGTTGGTGAAGGAGACATCATGTGCTACAAGAAATATATACAGCTAATGAAATACCATTTAGAGCCATTATATACGACGGAAGTGGGTCAGAGTATGGTAAGAAATTATCCACCAGTTCAAATAATGTATGTAGGTTTTATCTTACAGACGAAAACGATCAGGCTATAAATCTTAATGGTTTGGGAGTCGTTATGACATTATTAATTTACAGAGAGACTAATTATTTTAATTTATTTACATCATTTTTCAATTTGTTAAAATCTAGGTAATTAATTTTAATTTTAGAATTATTTATTTTTTCTATAAATATATTCTGGTGAATTAGTTAATTTACACTACTTCAAAAAAACAAAACAAAATGCCCACACAACACGGAGGTGGATTGGATTTCAGTAAGACTGATTATATCAGTGCTTCGTATCGCTTGAATAAACTTGCTCCACGTGAGGGCTCTGCTCCATTTGAAGTCACAACTGCGGGAGGTCAAGAACGATCTTTTGACCTTATCTCTAGTCCTTTTAACCTCGCTAGGTCTTATTTGAGTTTTAGTTATAGCATGAGAGAGGGTGGTGCCAATATTTATTCTAGAATCTTTATGGACTGCCTTTCGCAAATTTCTCAAATTCAACTTCAAACACGTAGCGGTGTTTATCTGTGCGACCTTAACAATCTTAGAACTGTGACTAAAATGCTTTGGAAACCTGAGATGTATTTGAAGGATTTCTTAGACCTTCCTAATCACGATAGTGCGGCACTTCCTGTGAATGCTGGTTGGGGTTGTATGCTTCAAAAGTGCAATGCTAACGGAAAGATTGATGTCAGTGCTGCTGAAGCTACTAGAACCAACTTTCATGCGATGACAGATGGTGCTGATAATGTAGCAGCACGAACTCTTGCTATGTTTGTCGATCCACCGATTTCTGCTCGTCGTCACGATGATGCTGCTTTGACGACTGGAGTTGGAGCATTATTTGACGTAGATGTTAATTGCAACGAGGCGAAGTATCTTGTTGGAAGTGCCGCGGCTACCACTTTGGCCATTAATGTAAAATTCCGTTGGGTATGCTTATTAACACTATTTTCGCACTTGATAAGACTATTATGTTTCCAGAGATTTTGACTATGCGAATTGTGTGGAGTGCTACTTACAGAACTGGTTATACGGTGACGAATGGTGCCGCTACTTGCATTAAAACTGCTTATCTTGCCGCACTAAATGCTACCGCCGCTATGGCTGTATCTGCCGATGTCTCCGATCTTGCATTGTTTCTTGCGGTTGAAACGAACCCTGATGTCATTCAATCAATTCAGCAGAAGATTGCTAGCCCTGAAGGTATGAGCTTCAATATTGATTATCCCTATGTTTATAAGAATTCAATTGGAGCAACCACACCCCAAAATATTATTATGCGATTTGACAGAGGCCACGGTCGCCGTTTGAAGAAGATTTATCACTGAGTTTTCAATAATGAAGAAAAAAAGAATACTGCCTATGACCATGATAATCGTGCAGCAACAAAGGTCGTTAGTTTTTACATGACTCTAGACGGAGCACGAAAGCAAGAGTTTAACATTAACTGTGCCACTGAGGAAGACTATATGTATTTGAAGTCTAAAATTGAAGGCAGTGCTTTGTTGAATAATGATATTTATAAATATAACTGGTTCTGGGTTGATGCTTGGGATAATACCCGCCCGCTATGGAGCAAGGATCAAAATGAAATCAGTGGTTTAAGTCTTGATACTGAGCGACGATGGGATTTATAGGGACTACTGCGGGAAATGCTCTTAACCACTACACAGTGGCGATCACTCAGCGAGAGGTTCAGGTTAAGGTAAATATGATTACAATTAGTTAAGAAGTAATTATTAATTTTTGATAGTTGATTTATTTTTTGATGATATAGACCTACTATGACTACCCACCAGAGAAATTTGGTCGCACAAGATGACGGAGGGAATTTTATTAATTTGAAATGTGGTTCTGATGGAGGATTAAAAGTTGGAGATAGTAAGACAGCATTTGGTGAGACCCTTGTCAGTCAATTAACTCCTATTATTCAGGAAACTTTTCCATATACAATAAATACACGGGTATGGAATAAGGTAGAAAATGTAACTGGAACTCTTACACATAACAATGCAAAAGCGGTTTTATCAACAGGAACCACCGCACTTTCTACTGCTCAAATTACCAGCAGAAAAAGATAAATGTAGGGCTGGTATGGGTGCATGTATTAGATTTACTATGTTATGGGAAATAGGGGCGAATTCTGTATTTAGTGGATATATTGGTATAGGTGATGGTCAAACAGACGGTTTATACTTTGGTTATTCCAGTGCTGATGGTATGAGAATCCGCCATTTAAATAATGGTGTGACAACTTCTTATAACCAAGCGACATGGGATGACACTTGCAACGGGACTAAGATTATGCCAGTCGTAGATTGGTCAAAAGGAAATATATGCGAAATCAGATATCAATATTTAGGGTATGGTAATATTTCATTCTTCATTGAAAATAAAAATACTGGTGATTTTACTTTGGTTCATACTATTACATATGCTGGTAGTAATACAGAGCCTCTCTATCAAACTCTGTTCTACCTTTTATCGTTTCTATTTCAAGTTTAGTGGGTGATATTGTCGATTGTAAATTAAAAGTTGCTTCCGTTGGTATGTTTGTTGAGGGAACAAATACTATAAATACAAGCATAAAAAATAGTATTGAAGGTAGCGAAAACTGCTCTCAAACGGAATCACCAATCATAACTATTAGAAATAAAGCTCTATTTAATGGTG
This sequence comes from Paulinella micropora, assembly GCA_019918135.1. Lineage (NCBI taxonomy): Eukaryota > Cercozoa > Imbricatea > Euglyphida > Paulinellidae > Paulinella > Paulinella micropora. The sequence goes on from WBZZ01003603.1 coordinate 39,794, forward strand.
TTAAAACTAATAATTCAAATGTTTATCTGACTTTATTGAGTTTAATAAATGAAGATAGCAAAAATAACATTATCAGTGTAATGTTAAATCCTACATTGGATGTAAAACAAAATTTTGTTGATGTTGATGCTAAAACATCTATTGTTGATTATGATGTAAGTGCCACCGCGATAACTGTTGCGGGAACTTTATTAATGAAAGTTTATTTAACCGCTGGGAGTAGCACCATTTTGAACCTAAGAGACTATGACATTTTTCTAACTCCTGGGGATAGTATATCAATTACTCAAAAGGCTACAGCAAATAGCACTGGAACACCGATTAGGGTGATAGTTAATTTTATAGAAGACCAATAGAGCGAAAAAAAAAAAATAATAATAATAATAATAATAATAATAGTGCTTCTCTGTCAATGGCTGATGCATTTCTGCACATGCGCCTCCATCGTCTCACCCGTGAGGGGAGTACGAAGAATTGACGATAAGCTCTAATGACACCCCCGCAAGGGCAGTTCCAACACTTCCAGACGGGCCGGTATGTTCAATGAAAATACTGGTCCAGATGGATCGGTATGTTCAATGAAAATACTGGTGGCACCGACGGGAATCGAACTGGCGACAGGGCCCAGATGGTAGAACTTGACCACTGGGCTATCACGGTGTCCATAATAATAATAATAATAATAATAATAATAATAATAATAATAATAATAATAATAATAATAATAATAATAATAATAATAATAATAATAAACGGAAAGAGATGTTTGTTCAGCCCGAAGGGCGAACTATCGCGATAGTGTGATGACTGCAGTCAGAACAAAATATCATTATAAATATTTTTTTACTTCACTTTTAATGTCTGTAAATTTCTCAAACCACGGCTGTTTCATAACCTATTCAAGATATGGCTTATGTAATGCCCCCAACGATAGCTCGTACAAAGTCGGTAATACAACCAAACACAGTCCTCAAAAGATGAGAATGATGTCTCGTTGTATTAGCTCAGTGAAGCCAAAAAGGAAAACGGCATCAGGTCCAATCCGGACAAATAATACTGAAAAACAAGCTGGTGCACCTGTCACCAGGAAAAGGTACTTCTTACCGGCTATCCGGGGGGTGATGCCTACAGTACCCCCTCCCGATTTTATGACGGAAATAGCATTTTCGTCATACACCTTCTGATTTCTTTCTGCAAAAAGTATGCGCTATGGAGTCATGCCACACAGCGCATCGACCCACGGATAGACGCTAAAAGACGATAAATATATCCTCATACGGCACGTCAAAGCGGATTCTCCAGCCATTCTTGTAGATTTTTGAACTTCTTCCCCTCAATCTCTTTTTTTTTCTCGGCAGTATGTCAAGAACAAACGTACTATTAATCAAAAATACAAGCAACGTGGTGCTGTAGTACGATTCCCCCTTTGATCTCCTTCTTCTTCTTATGATTATCATTATTATTATTATTATTATTATTATTATTATTATTATTATTATTATTATTATTATTATTATTATTATTATTATTATTATTATTATTATTATTATTATTATTATTATTATTATTATTATGGACACCGTGATAGCCCAGTGGTCAAGTTCTACCATCTGGGCCCTGTCGCCAGTTCGATTCCCGTCGGTGCCACCAGTATTTTCATTGAACATACCGGTCTATTTCTGGACCAGTATTTTCATTGAACATACCGGCCCGTCTGGAAGTGTTGGAACTGCCCTTGCGGGGGTGTCATTAATGCTTATCGTCAATTCTTCGTACTCCCCTCACGGGTGAGACGATGGAGGCGCATGTGCAGAAATGCATCAGCCATTGACAGAGAAGCACTATTATTATTATTATTATTATTATTATTATTATTATTATTATTATTATTATTATTATTATTATTATTATTATTATTATTCACAGGGAGATCGTAAGTACATTGTCTTTTTTAATGACATACCCTTGTATAAGGCGGATATCCTATGATATAGTATTATGGGGCCAGTCCTAATAACTATATCCGAAGTCGAGGTGTATGTACCCGACCCTGCGATATACCGACACAAGTAGAGATTGACCGTGCTCAGGTACGACAGTATATGATCTATCGTAAAAAATAATTTAATGAAAGTTTCAGAGAACATTTCATTTTCGAGAACATCATCCCAGGACTTGGAAAGGGTCATACCCGGGAACATCATCGCTCAATACACTAGCGATCCCCGTATACGGTGTAGTATCATCGTCGATCGACCTTTCGCACTCGTATGTTGCGATCGAATGCCAAGTTATATCACTGAGTCTTTTTAATATTCATATTGATAACTGATGATGCATGATCAAATCATGATACGCCGTGGGCAATCAACCAGTTTGTTTGAGACGCGTAAAGAAAAATAATTTCTTTGTCACTGCCTTCGTCGTCTGGCGCGGATTTCTTTGCCTGGTGGAGGACCACCAACAAAAGTCAGATCGAACTTTGGCTGTTCGAGAATGTCCCAGATCTTATTAGGGATTCCGCCCAACGATAATTCAAAAGGGACATCAAGCACTCCTCTTGGCAGTGTCTGAATGGTCCACGCAGTGTAATCCTTGTCTCTGGGAGTAATTGTATCATCCCATGTCTCGAGACTTTTTGCGTCTTTATACTGGCAGATAATGTCTTGCCTTTGGATCCTCAACCGGGTCCATACTTCTCCAAAACTGGAGTATCGGTTGCATTATTTTTGCGGCTGATGATATTTTGAGTGTCCGTGTGACACGCATCTGTCGTGGGACCGCCACGACCCGCATCAAGTATAAGTCTGAGAGAGTGTCATCAGCGACATGTTGTTCCGCTGGTCTCATCAGATAGAAAGCATCTTTCACCCATGCGATGGTTGCTATCGCATCGCCTACCTTCTTTCACAAATCGCAGGCGCAGAGTATCCAGATCGAAGTCGCCCAAGCAGCGCATTCTACCGCCCATCTCGGCCTTTCTTTGCTTTCGGCGCTCCTTTTGTTCTTGACGCTCCTTGACCTTCTTGGCCTTGATCTCTTCGGGTGTCTCCTCCTCCTCCTGTTTGTCTTCCTCTTCCGGCTTTTCCTCCTTTTTTCGTCTCTTGTGCTTGGCGGGCTTTTCCTCCTTCTTTTCTTGGCGCCGCCTCTTTTTACTCACAGCCTGCGTGGGTTGGCCTTGCTTCTCCTCTTCGCTGGGCCAGGGGAAACGCCTATCTTCTTTTCTCAGCCAGGCCAGCGCCTCATTCCAGGTGGTATGGACTGCCCGATATAACAGCCAGGCCTTACGCAGCCAAGCCCGCCTAACCTCCTTATCCTTGGTCTTTGGGTAGATCCTGCACGTGAGTGTTTTGAGCGGGGGCCTCTTGCCCGCTTTCATGCATATGTAAGTTCTCCTATGGGCGAGTGATCGTTAGCATAATAAACATAGATCCGTTAAACTTTATCATATGAAAATTGTGCATTTCAAAACTATAAGTAAAAACATTTAATTTAATTAAAGAATCATTGAAAAATAGTAAAAAACTGACTTCAAACCAATCGATTTCCCGTCGCCCACCGCTTTTTCCCAACTAATTTGCACACCCCACCGGAAAAAACTGGCCACCTTGCCACCTCAAAAAATGGTGCTTGTGATGACCAAAAATCAGAGTCAGTTTTCATATGTTCCCTGTATGCTCTTCAATAAATTTTTATGTAATATCTTTCTATGTATGCTTATATTTAAATGTACAAAGTTTTTTTACAAAAAGGTAACCTTAAGCCTGCAAACAAACCTGCCAAAATCAGCATAAAAAGGGCATAAGGCCCTCACTCAGAAATGTTTTGATTTAAATACAAGGCCGGCACAAGTACAGAAAGTGAAGGAAATCAAAGAGACTATTTAATAAAAGCATTTTGTACAGAAAGTGCAGAAAAAAATTGAAAATCTCTAAAGATTTCACCCATGATTTTTTAAGCCTGTCTGCAGCCCAGAACAGATCACCAACAGCAGGGTTACAAAGAAAGGCAGTAGTTGAACGTATGCAAAACAAAGATCATGTGATTGTGAATAGATTCAGCACATTACATTCCCAGAAAAGCACATACAACACCTATAGGAGTGATAAAAGACAGGTGCAAAAAAGGGCTTCAGGGAAGAAAGAACAACACATGCTATAGATAAGTTTACAACACACCATTTTGCAGACAGCATGGGCACAACGTTTGGAAAGACTGTGCAAGGCCACGGGACGTGAAAGTATGCATGAGAAACACACACAAAAAAAACACAAAACCCTCTCAAGCCATGACTTTTACCAATCTCGACCCCGCAAAAACCGTCAAACAAAAAAATTTAGTGGCCTTCACTTCAAAGGCTACGTATGTCGATAGGCCTGTCTGTTCAAATATTTTTTGAAATTTTCTGGTTTCCTCTCCGGGAATTGGCATGGTCTTGTCAAATATTGCCACAGTATCATGTCGGAGGTCAAGTACTTCAAAGCAGGTAAATGTTCAAACCACATCGTTTCAAGCAAAAGCAAGCATGACACAAGTGTTTGTTTTAGAAAAAAGGGGTAGCTAACTATTTTTCACCCTTATTTTCGACCGCAATTTTCACTTCTCAGGACATAGCAAGTATGGTGTTTTTAACTGAAAAATGTTGTTTGCATGATGCACTCTGCACTCATTTTTACACACAAGTGCACAAATGAATTCACATGTTATGTTGAGTAATCCTGCCTAAGGGTTTTTGCAGAGAAGTACGGTACAAAAAAACTAGGAAAACATAGGTCGAAAATTAGTTTGTCAAATTCAGAACATACTCTGGAACACAGCAATACCTTTAATACACTGAAAGACTAAACCGTCTGCTACCTATTCCCAATAAAAACATCGAATTTTGTGCAAACAGCACCTCAAAATCTTGAATATTGAATAAGTTTACCTGCTTTGAAGTTGATGGGCGCTCTAACGACCAGGAGAACTTACACATGTTCAGACTAAACTTTTTTTTAGGCACCTTCTGCCTCTCGTCTGCTTTGGCTGCGTTGCGTCGCGCGTTGACCTGAGTTGCGGGCAGCAGTGCAAGTCGCGACTGCCAGGAGGAGGTCTCCTGCGGGCCTTGCTCGGTTGTTGGCTCGTACCTTCTGACCAAGCTCCAGGAACCGTAACCCAGGACCCTGCTCAAAGGAAGAGGCAGGCGGTCTGCGCTCATTCTGGCCAGGCCGCCCCCTGTGCATAGAGGTAACTGCCTGGACATCTCCCTGGCAGACTGGTTCCAGAAAGGCGCATACGCTAAAGGCGGCTCTGGAGGAGGCTGCGTGGGCTTGAACTTCTTTTCTCGGATCTTCTTTTCTCGTGGCCAGCCCGCTGGCGTGTGCTGTAGGGGTGGCTCGGGGGGCCGTGCTTTCTGGTCCCAGAGAGCGCGCCGCCTCATTGGAGAAGTCACTCGTCGGAAGATCCAGACAGAGTTTGTAACAGAGACAGGGCCCATAAAGCCAGTCGGTCTTCTTGTGGCCATGCCTGTACCTGGTCACAAAGTGACCAGGCTAAAATTTGTAATTTTAGAGGGGGTCAGAAATAGGTAGACTTTTTTTCTGAGCTCACTTAGTGGGGGGGGGGGGGGGGAAGGGAGAAAGAGGAGGAGGCGGGGGGAGGTGTGGGGGGAGGGGCGCCCCCCCCCCCCCCCCCGAGCCCCCTTGAGCCCCCCTGGGCTCAGGGGGCTCAAAGAGCAGGGGGCAGAACTGAAAAAAACACTAAGAAGATGCCAATGAGCCCATGCCCGGGAGCCCCCCCCCCCCCCCCCATTTTCCGAGCCCGGATTTGCAAGGGGAGGGGCGCCCCCCCTCTCTGTATCAAAAGATCCTTTCTGCCACCCTCCCCTTTTCCTGCTCCTTGAGCCCCCCTGGGCTCAAGGGAGGGGAGAGAAGGGAAAGGGCGCAGAAGCTACAAAAAAAGTAAATGCATAAAACGCCTCCACTAAGCCCCCCCCCCCCCCCCCTTTTCCCCTCCATGTCCAAGTTCTCAGACGGGGGCTAAGCATAGGGTCGTGCCTCTCTCCCTCCCCTCCCCCTTCCCTCTCTTGCTCCCTGTTCTCAGACGGGAAGGGCAAAGACGGATTGTGCTTGCTCCTTGCCTTCCCCTTCCCTCTCCCTCTCTTGGTTCTCAGGATCAAGTGTAAGACCATCGAGCTTTAATAAAAAAAAAAATCCTTTTTGTACTTTCTTGGCGCCCACCCCCCCCCCCCCCTGCCCCCTTCCGTCTCCAGCTCCCGATCCCCAGACACAAATCCGTGCTTTCCCCTCCCCCTGTTTCTTCCCTTTCCCTCTCCTACTTGGGGAAGGGGAAAGATAAGAGGAAAAAAAAGGGGGTGAGAGTTTGACGAGGGGGATACAAGACGCGCGAAAAGAGAGTGGCCTCTTACAGTACGAACATTTGTAAATGGCAGAGCGTGCCAATGAGAGCGACAGTGCCGCCGCGCTGACGTGAAGTGCGTCACAGCATGGCGCAGACGGCTTTTTGCATCTAAGCCTGCGCGAGGCAGGCCGCTGTTTAGAGGTTGAAGCGACGACCCGAGAATGCGGCGCTCGTACCGGCAGCACCAAGCCCGGCGCGGAGGCCCATTGGCAGGGCTGCATTCGAGCTGAGGGCGACGTGGACGAAGACGAATTGCGCGCCGCAGTTGCTTCGCTGAGCTCGGGTCTCCTCTGGATGTCTCTGCTTTTTTTTTAATACAGCAGGCAGCCAAGCAAAGAAACGCTCGAAGACAGTATGGTTGTAAATTAGGCAACGGCGAGGCGCTGCGGCTGCGGCCTTGCAAGGAGCCAGCCAAAGGGTTCGTCCTTCTCTGGGCTGGTCTCCGCGTGACTTTGCGTCCGCAGACACGTGAGGGCGAAGCGCGGGTACATTTTGTGAAGATGCAATAAAGCAGACAAAAGATTTTCTCAATTGCCTGTTTTCACAGGAGCTGACGCGCTGGTAAATAATAAGGCGCCGGTCGTACTTTTTTGCGACCTTTCATTTTTTTTCTAACTTGTTCAGATATCATCGAATCCATTAATTATTGCTTTTAAAACGTTTGGATGTAAAGAAAACATATTAATAAAGACTTTTAATTACAAAACTCCTTGCTGTACTTTGCCGGTCGACACCTTGTATGTACGCTAAATCTCAGCTATGTCAGCTAAACCCCAGCATGACCTATTAAGTTGTAATTGTCTTGCCAGATCGTTTTTTACCACTCTTACTGCTGAAATTCAGAAACTTAGACTAATTTAAGATTCTTAATGTGTACTTACTTACGACTTAGCACGGGGGGGGGGGGGGGGGATAACCCCCCCCCCCCCCCAGCGCATGTGCGCACCCCTGTCGGAATAAGTCATGGTTTGTGGGAACGAGGAGGAGTTGGGAGCTCATATTTGCAGGGTAGCTAGCCCCGGGCTCGATGTTGATGCTGATATAATTGTTTTGGAAGGCACACAAATATTTACCGTAGGCGAGTGTCACAAACATCCACCACCCCCAGCGCATATGCGCACCCCTGTCGGAAGAAGTCATGGTTGGTGGGGACGAGGAGGAGTTGGGAGCTCATATTTGCAGGGTAGCTAGCCCCAGGCTGGATGTTGATGCTGATATAATTGTTTTGGAATGGACGCAAATATTTACCTTAGGCGAGTGTCACAAACATCCACCCCCCCCCCCCCCGCATTTGCGCACCCCTGTCGGAATAAGTCATGGTTTGTGGGAACGAGGAGGAGTTGGGAGCTCATATTTGCAGGGTAGCTAGCCCCAGGCTCGGTGTTGATCTGATATAATTGTTTTGGAATGCACACAAATATTTACCGTAGGCGAGTGTCACAAACATCCACCCCCCCGCATTTGCGCACCCCTGTCGGAAGAAGTCATGGTTTGTGGGGACGAGGAGGAGTTGGGAGCTCATATTTGCAGGATAGCTAGCGCCGGGCTCGATGTTGATGCTGATATACTTGTTTTGGAATGGACGCAAATATTTACCTTTGGCGAGTGTCACAAACATCCACCACCACCCCCCCCCTCCCCCCCGCATTTCCGCACCCCTGTCGGAATAAGTCATGGTTTGTGGAAACGAGGAGGAGTTGGGAGCTCATATTTGCAGGGTAGCTAGCGCCGGGCTCGATGTTGATGCTGATATAAATGTTTTGGAATGCACGCGAATATTTATCTTAGGTGAGTGTCACAAACATCCACCCCCCCGCACCCCCCCCCCAGCGCATATGCGCACCCCTGTCGGAAGAAGTCATGGTTTGTGGGAACGAGGAGGAGTTGGGAGCTCATATTTGCAGGGTAGCTAGCGCCGGGCTCGATGTTGATGCTGATATAATTGTTTTGGAATGCACGCAAATATTTACCTTAGGCGAGTGTCACAAACATCCACCACACACCCCACCCCCCCCCCCCCAGCGCATATGCGCACCCCTGTCGGAAGAAGTCATGGTTTGTGGGAACGAGGAGGAGTTGGGAGCTCATATTTGCAGGGTAGCTAGCGCCGGGCTCGATGTTGATGCTGATATAATTGTTTTGGAATGCACGCAAATATTTACCTTAGGCGAGTGTCACAAACATCCACCACACACCCCACCCCCCCCCCCCCCAGCGCATATGCGCACCCCTGTCGGAAGAAGTCATGGTTTGTGGGAACGAGGAGGAGTTGGGAGCTCATATTTGCAGGGTAGCTAGCCCCATTTAGGCTGTGGCTTCATGCTTATATTTTTGCCTGCCTGCACTGTGAGTGGTCCCATTTTAGCTGGTGTTCCAAACTTAGTATGCAACTTTTAGCTCAGGCTGTATTTTTTTGGCCCGTTTAAAAAAATGTTAAATCTAGTCTCTACTATCATTTTGATGTTTTTTTTTTGGAAATCCGTTACGTATTGCGGAAGTTGTAGCGGTTAGATGTTTGTGACACTCACCTAAGGTAAACATTTGCGTCCATTCCAAAACAATTGAATCAGCATCAACATCAGAATGACCCTATTTGAGATAACTAACCTCACCAAAAGTTTGTTCCACACCTACTTCGACTATTAGATGCAACTCAAGGCCACAGACAGGGCGGACAAGGGCAAACAAACAGCAGACTTGAGCCAAAAGCAGCAGTGCAGGCCTAGGCATGCAAAAATATAAGCATGAAGCCACAGCCTAATTCAGAATGAACCTATTTGGCATAACTAACCTCACCAAAAGTTTGTTCCACACCTACTCCAACTATTAGATGCAACTCAAGGCCACATACAGGGCGGGCGAGAGCAAACACACAGCATACTAACCAAAACCAGCAGTGCAGGCAGGCAAAAATAATAAGCATGAAGCCACAGCCTAAATCAGAATGACCCTATGTGACATCACTAACCTCACCGGAAGTTTGTTTTACAACTAATCCGACTATTAGATGCAATTCAAGGCCACAGACAGGTCGGGCGAGAGCAAACAAACAGCAGACTTGAACCAAAAGCAGCAGTGCAGGCAGGCAAAATGTAAGCATGAAGCCACAGCCTAAACCAGAATGACCCGTTTTGACATAATTAACCACACCAAAAGTTTGTTCCACACCTAATCAGACCAATAAGATATCACTCAATGCCACAGACAGTGCGGGCGAGAGTAAACAAACAGCAGACTTGAGCCAAAAGCAGCAGTGCAAGCCTAGACACGCAAAAATATAAGCATGAAGCCACAGCCTAAATCAGAATGAACCTATTTAACATAACTAACCACCGAAAGTTTGTTCCACACCTACTCCAACTATTAGATGCAACTCAAGGCCACATACAGGGCGGGCGAGAGCAAACACACAGCATACTAACCAAAAGCAGCAGTGCAGACAGGCAAAAATATAAGCATGAAGCCACAGCCTAAATCAGAATGAACCTATTTGACATAACTAATCTCACCGGAAGTTTGTTTTACACCTAATCCGACATTCAGATGCAACTCAATGCCACAGACAGGGCGTACGAGTGCAAACAAACAGAAGACTTTTTTGCTTTCTGCTTTGATTAGGAATACTAGTTTTCTGGCTTGCTTGCTTTGCTTGCTTTGCTTGTTTGCTTTCTTTCTTGCTTTCTTGCTTTGCTTGTTTTGCTTGTTTTGCTTGCTTGCTTTTGCTTGCTTTGCTTGCTTTGCTTGCTTGCTTGCTTGCCTGCTTGCTCTCTCTTCTTCGCCTGTTTACTTCCTTGTTTGTTTGTTTACTAGCATGCTTGTTTCTTTGCCTGCTTGTTTGCTTTGTTTGCTTGGTTTGCTTGCTTGCTTGCTTGCTTGCTTGCCTCTTTGTTTGTTTGGTTGCTTGGTTGCTTTGCTTACTCGTTTGCTGGCTGGCTGCTTGCTTGCTTGCTTGCTTGCTTGCTTGTTTCCTTGCTTTCTTTCTTGTTTGCATGCTTGCTTCTTTGTATGGTTGGTTGCTTGCTTGCTTGATTTGCTTACTCGTTTGCTTGCTTGTTTGTTTGCTTGTTTGCTTGCTTTTCTTGCTTGCTTTTCTTGCTTGCTTTTCTTGCTTGCTTTGCTTGCTTACTTGCTTAGTCCTTGCTTGCTTGCTTGTTTGCTTGCTTCCTTGTTTGTTTTGCTTGCTTGTTTGCTTGCTTACTTGTTTGCTTGCTTTGCTTACTTTTTTATTTGCTTTGCTTGCTTGTTTGCTTTGCTTGCTTGTTTGCTTGCTCGCTTATTTGTTTGCTTACCTGTTTGCTTACCTGTTTGTTTGTTTGTTTTGCTTGCTGTTTTCTTGCTTGCTTGTTTGCTTGTTTGCTTGTTTGCTTGTTTGCTTGTTTGTTTGCTTGCTTGTTTTTTTCTGTTTTGTTTGTTTGCTTGCTTGCTTGTTTACTTGTTTGCTTGTTTGCTTTCGTTGCTTTCCTTGCTTGCTTGCTCGCTTGCTTGTTTGTTTGCTTGCTTGCTTGCTTCTTTTCTCGTTTGCTTTGCTTGCTTGCTCGCTTCTTTGAAGTTTGTTTACTTGCTTGTTTGTTTGCTTGCTTGCTTGCTTGCTTGCTTTGCTTACTTGTTTGCTTAGCTTGATTGCTTTTTGTCTGCTTGTCTGCTTGTCTGCTTGTTTGCTTGCTTTGCTTGCTTGCTTGTTTCTTTGTTTGCTTTGTTCGCTTGCTTGTTTTCTTGTTTGCTTTGCTTGCTTGCTTGCCCGCTTCTTTGTCTGTTTGTTTGCTGCTACTTTGCCTGTTTGCTTGCTTGCTTGTTTGTTTGCTTAGTTGGTTGCTGCTTGCTTTGCTTACTTGTTTGCTTTGCTTGCTTTGCTTGTTTGTCTGCTTGTTTGCTTGTTTGCTTGTTTGCTTGCTTTGCCTGCTTTGCTTGCTCGCTTGCTTGGGTGCTCGCTTGCTTGGGTGCTCGCTTGCTTGCGTGCTCGTTTGCTTGTGTGCTCGCTTGCTTGCGTGTTCGCTTGCTTGTGTGCTGGCTTGCTAGCTTGCTTGTTTGGTTGCTTTGCTTGATTGCTTTGCTTGCTTGCTTGCTGGCTCGCTTGCTTGAAAAAATGTCATGGAAACTATTGTTCTTTATGGAACTACTAATGTTGATGACGTTTTTGAAAAAATTTACCTTTAATTTTTCAGCAAGAAAAATTTCGTTTGGAGCATTTTTTTTGGCTAAGTCCAGACCGGTCTGAAGCGCATTAAAGTAAAGTTTTATTAATGATTTGAGCAAAAATTAATATTAATATTGATTAAAATCAACTTTTAACGCAATATCTTGGCATTTTAATAAATTCACGAAACTTGCGTGGTCGTACGACCGTACGACCTTTGGCGCCTTATTATTTACCATGGCGTCCTGGCCGAACTGCGTCTGGAGGTAGCGCGCCTGCGCTCCCTGCAGGAGCGACTACCGGAAGTCTATGTACTAGACGCGAAAATGTTCGAGCGCTTTGGCTGGACGAGCCAGAGCGCGGCCCGGAGTACTGTCCACGTGCCCCTTGCAGTCGTGGCTCTGTCTGTAGGGCCGGGTCACCCCGTGGCTGAAACAGCTCCTAAGGTCCTTTTGCCTGGCCTTGGGGGATCAACACGTGGTCGTCCTGCGGGATGTCAGCAGGTACTCCGTTCCAACCTCAAGATACCCGGCTCCGGCTGAGGAGTGTATACAAAAAGCTCTCACTGCTGTTCAGACGCACGGTCGCATTGAAAAGAAGACTACCTTGTAAACAAAGGTGAGCCAAGACAGACTCGGAGTATTGTTTACTAAATTAGAAAAACAAAAGAAGGTCGATTGGGTGTCAGCCCGCTACGGCGCAGGCCGCCCGGCTTATTTTCATAGGCAGATCAGTGACGTGTTGCCAGACATTATGGTGCTCGTCGTAGCGCTCTACGCTTGCGAGCGCTTTACCTTCGCAGCTGGAGCCCCCCAGCACGTACAGTTCCCCGTTGAGCACGGCCGTGACCGAGTCCTCGTGCCCCTGACGCAGCGGCGCGACTTCCTCCCAGACATCCAGGGCCGGGTCACAGAACAAGTGATTCGGCCAAATGTGGGGTATCAATTTTTCCGAAATTGTCCTACAGGTGATTTTGCACTTTTTGATTCAGACATTGAAAATGTGTTTTATTTAGTAAAAATAAATATTGAATAAGCTGAATAACGTATTAAAATGATTTGCTAGTTGTTTTAAAGCTTCCTAGTTTGACTTTGTGATATCAATATGAAGCCTCCTATATATGTGAGAAAGGATACTTAGTCATTTATTAAATCTTAATATTGGTTTTTCTCATCCGTTTCAATAATGAATTTGATTACTAAATCTGCTTAATTGCATTATTACAAGCTGAATATTAAATAATATTCGACAAATTATTAATCACTTTCGACTTGAATTTAGTATCCGGCTGGTGGAGCTCGCCGGGGGGGGGGGGGGGGTGGAAGATTGAACTGAGCTACAGTCACTTACAGAGCAGCTGCATGGCGAGCTAGTTTCTTCAACTCCCTTGCATACTTTCTAGATGTTTTCGCAAACCAATCTTCTTCTTCTTCTTCTTCTTCTTCTTCTTCTTCTTCTTCTTCTTCTTCTTCTTCTTCTTCTTCTTCTTCCGATTGCACTCGACCCCTACCTTTGCCCCGACCCCGACCCCGAGCTCTGGCCCGACCCCGACTGTCTTCTTCTTCTTCTTCTTCTTCTTCTTCTTCTTCTTCTTCTTCTTCTTCTTCTTCGTCCGATGGCACTCTAACCCTACCCCTGCCCCGACCCCGACCCCGACCCCGAGCACGACCCCGAGCACTTGCCCGACCCTGACCTCTAGCAAGACTATCTCTACCACCCACTGCAGCCTTTCCTTTTTGTTCAATGCTGCAATCACATACTTGAAAGTGCCCCCATGCTGCACTCACAAGTTCTGCACGTTTGAACTGCTTTCTATCAGCATTTCGAAAGGCTATGCCATGTGCTCGAAGATAGCTTACCAACTCCTTCACTAACACTCTCATCGCTCCAAAAGCTTTTTCATCTGACGCTACAGCAAGAAAGGATGCAACCCTTTCCCATGCGGGCATTGACCTACCATCAGCTGCCTCAAACGCTAGATCCTGTTCTAATCGCTGCTGTGCTGAGAGCATTCTACCTCCAACCCAAGCAGGATGTGTTGGCGGTTGGCTATCACTGAGGAAGTAAGTTCTAGGGTAGTTTAGCCTTTCCTCCTCTGTCAGTTTGGAAAGACCGATCATCTTTGCCTTCCTGTCAGGTGGGACTGCAAAGGGGTCCGGTGGAAGATCTGCTAGCACTCTAACATTCACTGACCACTTCTGATCGTTTTTGTCAGTGCAGGAAACATGACCTGGATAACCAGGCTCGCCTCCCTCGCCGTAGCTTCCTGCAAAGCGCAAGCCTGGGCGGCCTATAAAACATTTTCAGTTATGTATGACAATATAACAATAAACATTTACAACCTAGCATATGTTCTATCTGGTCCTTCTCCTCCTGTCCACAATACTTCTGCGCAAGCTTGCGAACATCCTTCAGAAGTTTTGGATCTGCAAACTTTACGGGAGGAAGTTTTTTGGGCAGCGTCCCTTCCGCTATTTAACAAAATAAAATAAAAGTTAGATTTTTCAACGAACAGGAGAGCAAAGTGAAAACCTGGAGCCCGGGTCATCATTTTAATCGGAGCTCCGTCTGGTCAGTCCCTTTCCCCGTGCCAATGCTCTTGCCCGTCTCCGAAGGTCTTTACCTTGGCCGCGGGGAGGCCGTTATTGCCATCAACTGGTACTCCAGCGTTGATTTGCCATGCCAGGGGACGATTCCAGTACTTCAAGTACTTGTTCATGCATGGTGAAAAAAAATTCACCCAGTCATAACTGGTGATCAGGATACAGACGACAATACGTTCTTTGTCTTTGGTGAACGCGCGAAGCAGCTTGAACAAAGCCTGAGCGATGCTTGTGGTTAAAAAGGTAGTGCATAACCCTCGTCTCATCGTGCGAAACTTCTGATCATCACCGGAAAACCCATGGTGTGGGAGATTTCGATGAGTCTGTCCTTGCAAAAACCATCCCGCCCAGATAATGAAGTTGATATTAAAGCCATACATACCCCAGCCAGTATTTTCGCCTCCGTCAAACTCAATGAAGAGCTTCCATGCGGCCATAGTGTCAGTGCTCCACAGCCGACTCCGTAGCATGTGGTAAAGGATAGAGATTGTACTGTTCTGACCTTTTTCAATACCAGGCCCGTGAGTGTAGATGTAACTTTTCCTGGTTCTGTAACAACTGAACACCCCAAGGCCAAGACGAATAACGTACTTACATTTAAAGTCAGTGGATTTGCGTCGACATGAAGGAACGAGCACAGGGGGTGTCCCGTCAAAAGAGCAAACAATCGATCGAAGGTCAAGAGGTGCTCCAGACTTCCGCTTAGTGGTTTGGAAACGATTTTCCCGATGGATTTTGTAATGAGTTTGGCTCCTCACCTTCCACTGTTGAAATTCAGCTTCATTTTTGAACCCCCGCTCTTGTTCCTTCATAAGCTGCTTGCATTGCGCTGCCAGCTCGGTGCAGATTTCATCCGTGGCGATGTCCTGGTCTATTATTCACAGGAAAAAAACATAATAATAATAATAATAATAATAATAATAATAATAATAATAATAATAATAATAATAATAATAATAATAATAATAATAATAATAATAATAATAATAATAATAATAATAATAATAATAATAATAGTGCTTCTCAATGGCTGATGCATTTCTGCACATGCGCCTCCATCGTCTCACCCGTGAGGGGAGTACGAAGAATTGACGATAGGCTGTAATGACACCCCCGCAAGGGCAGTTCCAACACTTCCAGACGGACCGGTATGTTCAATGAAAATACTGGTCCAGACGGACCGGAGTAGTATAATATCCTTTTTTTAAGGTCATTTTTCGTGCCCTCAAAATGACACTTTAAAAAAGAATTCGGCTTCCAGACACATCTCCCGCAAATCAATACGAAGCAACAAAACAGCAAAATAACGAAATCAAGTTTTCAATCAATACAAGCAAACAAAACAAAGAAATCTCTCTTGCTCTACTTCAAAAAATAAAATAAAGATTAACGAACCGCTTCGTTATTCCTTATAAAGATTAACGAAAAATAAAACTATAAAATGGAGGACTATTTGAGACCTAATTCTAAACAATTATACGAACAAAAAAATAGAGAGCAAAGGAACAAGAAAGCAACCGAAAAAATAAAATGTGAATGCGGTGCGGAGGTTTCAAGAGCGAACTTATCAAGACATAAAAAAACACACCGACGGAAAACCAAAGTTATCCAAAAATAAAATAAGTTTATTTACTATACATAAATAAACTTAAGGGTCCAACATAGACTTTTACAAAGTCTCAAGTTGAACAGACCAATTGATTGTTT
This sequence comes from Paulinella micropora, assembly GCA_019918135.1. Taxonomy (NCBI): domain Eukaryota; phylum Cercozoa; class Imbricatea; order Euglyphida; family Paulinellidae; genus Paulinella; species Paulinella micropora. Next base: position 55,637 of record WBZZ01003603.1, read on the forward strand.
CTTCGTTATTCCCCACCTTTTTCATCAAGGCTGAGATAGAAGGAAAGACGAGAATTTCCTCCTCTTCTTTACCAAGAGAAACCAGAAAGAAAGTTTTCTTTTTTGGATTTTTCATGGTTGCATCTCGTTCTACCCAAGCGAACGAATAATTCTCACTTCTCTCCGCTGGGTTGCGAACAAAATATTTTCGCTCCGCTTGAAAGGAAGTTATTTTTTCTCTCCCAAGCACAGCGAAATCTCGCGGAACCCTCACTAGTCTGGGGTTTTTCATTTCAGTAGGGGCTTTCTCTTCAACTTCGCTCCAAGTCTTCCAGAAACCTACAACCACATTCATCGACATAAGTATCTCCAACACGTTGGAGATTACGAGAACCAATAGAGTTAGGACTTACCACCCCCAGCGAGGTTGATTTCGCCAACTCCTTCAACCAATTCTTCAGGCTCTCCCATTGTCTATTACACACACACAAAAAGCATGTGTAATAGAAATTCCTTTGAATTAGGGTGGGGTGTTAAACCCCTTGGTTTTGAAAAAAACCAATGTATGTTGATAATGTTGTTTTCTAAGTAAAATCAACATATTTTAAATCAACATTTTACACTAAAGTCTTTTTATTCCGAGTTGCTATCCGCACTCTCGGTTCTGTAGACTCTGTGCATATTCCTATCGGTTTCTAGTTTGCTATTAATGCTATCATTTACGTATTCGTTAATACCATCGCTTGAATATTTGTTAAACGAAGAATTAAACGATAAATGTTCTTTTTCAATACCAGCGAGAATTCTATTCATGACAATAGCGGAAAGTTGTCCACGATTATCATTTTTCCACTTATAGAAATTATCCCGTTCTTTGTTTATTTTTTTTCCAATTTCTTTTGTCTCATACGAAAAAGTTTATCAGCCTCTACTTCATTATTTTCAATACTTAATCGTCGCAACATCTCATTAACCACCTCTAGTTTTACTATGTCTGGCTGTTTCTTTTCAACGAGACGAGAAATTTCTTTGTCTATTTTAGCAATTCTTTCTTCGCATATTATTTTATCCTTATTTAGTCTATCCTTACTTGTTCTACGAATTTCATATTCCTCAAACCAATCTGATTTAGTTTTGGTTCTACTCGGAATTAAGTCCATTTTTTTTTTTTTTTTTGCGACACTGCGACAAAAAAGCGAAATTCTGTCGCAACCTCTGCGACACTGCGACACCGCGGTGTCTTGGTGTCGCAAAGACATATTCACGGAAATAGAATTTTCTAGAATTTTCTAAAAAAAAATTGACTTACGGCAATACTTCAAATACTTTTTTACATTGCGGGTTTTGTGGAAAGGGTGCGGGTATTACAGAGGTATAGGAGTTTCTTTCCAACTTTGAAGACGAAGGTTCAAGTCTGTAATACCCACAACTTTTTTTTTTTTTTTTGCTTACAAATCTAATATTACCTTAGCCTTTTTTTCTCGCTTACTACTCCTGATATTCTCTGGTTGAATGTCTTCCCTCTTAAGTAATTCTTTTGTCTTTTTTTCTTTAATAACTTCTTTGGTCTGCTCCTTCATATCTTTTTCTTCATCAACAGGTTTATCAAAATCAGTTTTTAATAAATCACGAGGGCTTACCAACTCATCGTTATTTAATATGATTTTAAACCCTTTCCTACCTTTGACTTTATAAATAATTTTGCTGAAAGTCTTTCCACCTTTTGCAAACATCAACTTCTTGTTTTCCTTACGGACATTATCGCCAACATTGAATTCATTAATAAGGTTATCACGTGTTATTGTCTGTTTATTTTTGTCTCTTCTAGCAAAGACATCTACTGGTTTGGCTTGTATCCCTCTATGAAGTTTATGATTGTAAGCATTGACTAAGTCTTGAATATAACTAACCCAATCAAAATTACGATTAGTTTCAAATAAAAGGTCTAACCACCTTCTAATACTTCTTATCACTCTATCAACAACCGCAAGTGCTCTATGGTCGCCAACTTCAACGACATCGTGTTTAATTCCATTTTCAATAAAATAATCACGAGTAGCACCTTTATATTCTCCTCCGCTGTCAGTTGTAATTGACTTTGGTTTATAAGGTATAGATTTCAAAGCATAATATACTTCTTTCGCTGTTTTATTTTTTAGCGGAATGATTATTAAAAATCGGCTATGACAATCTATCCAAACGAGCATCCAAGCATAGCCCTTATTGCCTTTCTTATCTTTTATCTTACTCATATCCGCCAAGTCTAAGAAAACTTGGTCTAACGGCTTATCAACCCATATCGTGTTCCATATTTTTGGGTTCTTTTTCTGGTGGTGAATTTCAAGGGCTTCTTCTTCTTTTGTCTTTTTTGTTTCTCCCGTTGGTGTGTCCTCAAGTTGACCCTTATCTCTATCTCCGACATGTCGGAGATTTACTGGTTGGAGATATTCCGCATTCTGTGTATTAATAATTGTATGTTTATAGTCCATATTATATACAATGAGATTTTTAAAGTCCAACATTAAGAATAAAAAATATAAAGTCATTAGTCCAAAAGGTAAGGTTATCAATTTTGGTGATACTAGATATGAACATTATAAAGACCGCATAGGACTATATTCACATTTAGACCATTTAGATCAAGTAAGAAGAAAAAATTATAGAAAAAGAGCAAAGGCTATAAAAAATTCAAAAGGTGAATTAACTTATAATAATCCAGAGTATAGTAATTATTACTCATATCATTTCCTTTGGTGAATTTAAAATTTTAAAAACACTCTATCTATTTCATCACTTTTTTCTTTCTTAGCACCTGAAGATTGATTATATACCTTTACACTTACACTACTTGATTTTTTACCCTTCCCTTTCTTTGGTTTTGGTGTTTCTTCTTCACTACTCTCGCTTTCACTTTCTTCGCTATCTGGCTCAACCTCTGGTTTCTTACTCTTCTTCTTTTCTCTTTTATTCTCTGCTTTCGCTCTCTTGATTTTCATCTTAGCCATCTTTTCGGCAATGATATCAGTGAAATCAACCTCATCCTCACTATCACTCTTCTCCTCTGGGCTATCGTTATCTTGCTCAGTAATAATATCCTTTGCCAAGTTCTTTTCTTCAATTTGTTTTATTCGTTCCTCCATATCTTCGTCTTCTTGCTTTACAGCATTTCTATATTGTGCTAATACATTTTTGGCATGCTCCATCTTTCGTTGTTTTGCTTTCGCTTTTATTCCTTCCACCGCACTACCCCAGTTCTTACGACTTGCTTCAGCGGACGGCATTCTATACTAAGATTAATATATTTTTAGTATTTACAAATTAATTATTTTATTAATTAATATACAATGGGTAGTCAATATAAATCCTTACTAGGTTTATCAGAAATCGCCGTTGATAGTCTAGACATAAAAAACTTAGACCTTACCAACACAAACATAGTGGGCTTATACACAGATAGGGTGCCAGAAGATGCTGACCCTGTAAATCTTTATTTTACTAACGGCAGATTTGATGCGAGGTTGGCTTTAAAATCAACGACTGACTTAAAAGAAGGCACTAATCTATACTATACTGATGGTAGGTTTGATGCGCGACTAACTACTAAATCAACCACTAACCTAGTCGAAGGCACCAATTTATATTATACTAATGCTAGGTTTGACACTCAATTAGCAACAAAGAGCACAACCAACTTAACAGAAGGAACTAACTTATACTACACCACAGCAAGGGCTAATACAGATTTTGACACAAGGATAGCAACTAAATCAATAGATGCTTTAAGTGATGTAATCATAACAGGCACACCCGCCGATAACCAACTACTCATTTATAGCACAGGTCAATGGCGAAATGTTGCTTCACCTTTTCTTAGATTGGATGGCCTCACTATGATGTTTGGAGATTTGAATATGGGGGGTTTTAATGTAGCAAATGTCGGTAATGTTGATGGTGTTGATGTTTCGGCTCTTGATAGTTCTGTCGTTAAACTAACAGGAGACCAAACCATAACAGGAAACAAAACATTTACTACTTATGTGGCCGTAAAAGACACAAATCCATTAAACACGGGCAAATTATTCTTCAATTACAATAATAATATGGGCTCTATCTATTCGTCGGAGGCAGGTGGGGCAACTGGCTATCCACTAACTATTGTAGGCTCGTCCATACTTTTTGCTCCAACAACAGGGGGTGGGATAACATTGGCGAGCAATGTTTTAAATTTTAACAGCACGACAGCAATCAGCGGATTGCCCGCACCATTCTACGACGGCGATGCTTCAACAAAAGCATATACCGATACGAAACTAGCAAAGGACGGGACAACGGCTATGACGGGTAGTTTAAATATGGGTGGATTTTCAATAACAAATGTAAATTTGGTTGATGGTATTGATGTTTCGGCTCTTGATACTTCGGCCGTAAAACTAACAGGAGACCAAACCATAGCAGGGAATAAAAAATTTACTTCAACAATAGAAGTGCGGGGTGCTACTGCTCCAACCGCTTTTGATGGTATCGGTATTGCCTTTGATACAGCGACAAATATAGGAGAGATTGTGGCACAAAAAATAGCAACCGCGGGCTATTATCCGATACAAATAACAGGGTCATATGTTGATTTATATGCGGGGGATAATGTAATCGCGACCGCGACTGGCACTACACTATCTTTGAACAACAGAAAAATTACAAACTTAGCCACACCAACAGCAACAACGGACGGGGCGAATAAAACGTATGTGGATACATTAGACGGGCAAAATGTGAAATTAACAGGAAACCAAACCATAGCAGGAATTAAGACATATAGCAGTGGTGTTGAAATAACGGGAAATTCAATAAATGCTACAACAAAGGGCACATTCGTGGTTTTTAACTCCACAGCCAATATCGGGTCAATTGCTAGTTTGGATATGAAAACTGCAACATATTACAACTTTGAAATTTCTGCCGAAAAAATAAGTTTCATTATTGACGGGACGATTGTTGGTTGGGTAAATGCTTCGGGGCTAGATTGTAATAGTAGCAAAATAGCCAACCTTGGAACTCCGACATTATCAACAGACGGGGCGACAAAAGGGTATGCGGACACATTGGACGGGCAAAATGTAAAACTAACAGGCGACCAAACCATAACAGGAATTAAGATATTTAATGGAACAAGAAATGATGTAAGAGCACTAAATTTGTTAAGTCAAGCCGATTTTAATAATGTGGATATCATTAATGGCGGGAATATTACATATAATGGTGCAAGGATACTAAACCAAAACGGAGGAGATATATTCTTCTCTCAGACAACGGGTGATTGGCAGTCTTTCTTATACACTTTAAATACTGCTTCAAGTGGAACCGCCGACCAGAGAGGCTACCTATTCACGAATGTAGCATCTGATGTAAAAGGAGCAGGACTTTATATTTCAAAACTTTTGGATAATAAAAGTGCTTCGTCTGACATTGTCCGTTTTAACAATGCTGGCGGTATGCGGTTTTATGGTGCCTTAGATATGAATTCAAACAATATAACAAATGGTGGAACAATAACGGGAACAACAATTACTTCAACTGCGGGTATATCAACAACAACAATAACGGCAAGCGACAAGATAACGACTGCATCAGGCAAACCAATAATCATAGGCAATACAACGAAAGGCGTAGGTGCGACAGGTGGTTTAGAATTATATGGAACGGCTTCAAATATCGGAGGAGCACACTTACAAGCAATAACAACGGCGGATGCTTATCCAACATTTCAATTATTGAACTGGGCACATGATAACATAGGCTTAGGTTTTGATGCTTATTATGACGGCTCAAACTGGAAATCAAGTAATTCTGGCTCAAACTTTCAAATATACAAAAACTCAAACAAACTTGCTTTTAACTATAAATCAGGAATAACAGCAGGAAGCAATATAACTTGGTCTGAGGCTATGAATGTCAGCACAGCAGGATTGGTTACGGCAAATGCGGGGATAACATACACAGGCACACTAACATCAGCAACAAACACCAGCGGGGCAAAGATAGGAGTTCAGGGAGCAACAGACGGAACAAATGCAAAAGGAATATTTCTATGGGATACGACAAATACGAGTTGGGGAATTTATGCGGCATCTGGTGGGGCTCTAAACACCAGAAGTTTGGCAAATGGTTTAGCCGTTTCAGGAAATGATTTTAGTTCGTATAGTTTTCGGTTTAGGGTTGCTAATGATGCTACAATGGGTTTTGTGTGGGAAAATTCGTCCGAACAATTGCTAATGTCGTTGAACGGGGCAAACGGGACTTTATGGACGAAAGGATTGATTACGGCAAATGCGGGAATTACATACACAGGCACACTAACAACGGCATCAGCATCAACTAATGGGGCGAAAATAGCAATTCAAGGACAAACAGACGGGACGAATGCGAGAGGAATATTTATGTGGGACATTGGAGATTCAGCATGGGGGATTTATATGAGCCAGTCTGGGGCAAGTAAATCGTTAAGTGGAGGAACAGCACCAGCAGGAGGAGTAGGCGGAGGATTAACTTCTTATGCTATTAGATTTAGAGTGAATAATTCTTCAACGAGTGGGTTCATATGGGAGAATGGTTCAAATACTGCTTTAATGTCTTTGAAAGCGAGTGATGGTCAGTTGTGGGTATTGTCTAATCCAATTCAATATTCAGACAAGAGAAAAAAAGAAGATATAAAGGAATGCTTAGGCTTAGATTTTATCAACAAGTTAAATCCAGTTTGCTATCGTATGATTGATGACAAAAAGAAATGTAGGACAGGTTTGCTAGCACAAGAATTAGAAGAAATACTAACAGAAATGGATATGTTAGATTTTGGCGGTTTTATAAAAGAAACAATTATGGTTCCCTGTCCAAAGCAAAGAGAGGAATACGAATTGAAAGGTGTGAGTGTTAAGCCAGAAGATGTTAAATGTATTGATAGTGGTGATGTTGGTTATGGTATAGGTTATTCGGAGTTTATCGCCCCGTTAATTAAGGCCGTTCAACAATTATCGGAAAAAATAAATAATATAACTAATGATATAGCCAACTTAAAAAAACAATTAGCAGAAAACAATGCCACCTAGATTACACCCTCCACCTCCACTCATTGATATGGCAGATGGCGAACTAACTCCTGAATTAAAATCTCGTGTTTTGGATATTTCGTTGAAGAATGAAGAAAAAAAAGTAGAGCACGAATTAGAGGATAACTGGTCGTGCTGTTGTATGAAAAATAGACCAACCGATAGCAGAATGATTAAGTATCTTTTTCAAATGGCTATAATTATAGCAATCATTACGATTTGCTTAATAAAACTCGCTAAAAATGACATGCCTTGTGAGCAGGCTAATGTATATGTCGGAATTTTAACACTCTTGATTGGTATCGTGCTTCCTTCTCCTTCTACATCAAAGAAGTGAGCACTCATATATATGTGTCATATACCAAGACGAACTATCGCCAGCACACATTAAAGGTAGTGCTTCATCAAAACTAACACACCAATCACTCATCGGTTTGTAAATACATTTAAATTTAGTATCTATACCTTTTTGAATACAATAAACACAACTTATATTCTTTTTTTCACTTATCCGTGAGTAAAAGTCGCAGGCAGTCCGCGAAAATATTTTGATTATTAAAAAGTTTATCATGAGTAGTATAATCATGGCAACTGAATATAAATATCAGCGGATTATTTTTCTGAGCAATGATTTTGCGGGAGGAAGCAAAACATTTAATAAGAATATCCAAATGTCATTCACACCCACCAAAATGAATGTTAAGTTTATCCACTATATGAACGACCAGACAGAGACGAAAACCAGAATTCTTTACATGGATAGAATTGGAATTATTGGAACATTTGCGGACAGCACCACAGCAAACATTTCAAATCTCGGTTATAATTTGGGTGTTGTCGGATGGACTGACGGCCAATATACATTTAAAATCCTTGAAACTGACAGCGGAAATATTGACACAGGAAATTTAGCGGGGCGAATTGTTGTGTGTTTGGAATTCGTTGCGTAGCAACAATGTATGAATTTAGAAATTCATAACTATTTCTTGCTTAATAATATATATGATGCTTAAGATAAACAATGTCAAGGTGAAGCCAGTAAAACAAGAGGGTGATGGAAACAAAAAGGCCAAGGGTCATAAATTATTTAATGAGCCGTATGCCAACATATTTCTACTTGCCCGTAAGAAGAGCGGTAAGACGACAGCACTCTTTGAAATACTGAAACGGACAACAGACAGAAAAACCCGTATCGTTATTATCGCTTTAACAATCCACAAGGACTACATTTATAAAGCAATGGTAAAGCACTTTAAGAACAGAGGCAACCCGATGGCAATTTATACCTTTCTCAAATCAGACGGGGTGAATGTCATTGATTACGAATTAGACAAACTGAACAAACCAGACGAAGAGCACGAAGGCGAAGTAAAACAGGATGAAGAAGAAATAGAGAAACCACAATTTTTATACTTTGGAAAAGAAAAGAAACAGATAAAGGAGGCACCGAAAGAAAGACCAAGTAAGTATATTTCGCCAGAGGTTGTTTTTGTTTTGGATGATTTAGGAAGTGGATTAAGAGACAAGTCCGTAAGCGATTTGTTAAAAAAGAACAGACACTATAAATCAAAGGTTATTATGTCTAGTCAGTATTTGAACGACCTACGACCAGAAGCAATTAAGCAGTTAGATTATCTATTAATCTTTCCAAGCCAGTCTCAGGATAAAATGGAACTCGTGTATAAACACTTAGACTTATCTTTTGATTTTGATTACTTTCTTCAAAAGTATCACGAGGCGACGAAAGAGAGATTTAATTTTCTTTATGTTTCAAGTGTTGATGATGAGTTAAGAAAAAACTTTGCTTACAGATTAAAATAATATTTTTAGAATTAATAAATATTTTTTCATAGTATAATGGTAGTTAAAACAACTCGTGTTGAAGTTATTCCAACAATCGGCAAACGAACTATTAACTCAAGCACAATGGCTGGAGGTAAAAAGAAGTCTGGTCGCAAGAAGAAGCAAGGAGGCAAGGGGCAGGCTGGCGGAAAAATTAACTGGCAAAAGGTTGGGAAAACGGCTTTGGCTGTTAATAAATTCCTTCGTGATAACAAAGTAATCTCTAGGACTGCGGGAGCCTTAAGCAGTATTGGAGTTCCTTATGCTGGGTCTGTCCAAGCCACCGCTTCAAAACTCGGATATGGCAAGAGAAAGCAGAGAGGATGCGGTGCCCTTAAATTTTAAAGATATTTGAAAATCTTACACTCCAATCTCAAACTTGTTTGAAATACACCGCTCCCGTGTGTTTTTCAAACATCGAAAACAGATTTATTTTTTTTATAAAGAAAAATAGATGTTTTAGAATAAGCGATAATGCGAAGCATGAAGCGCAATTCTAAAATATCAAAGAAACAGAAATTAAGACCCCCGCGGGTTTATAGAAACAAAAGCGGGAAGCCATATATTATCCAGAAAGGTAAAAAATATTATCTTAATTTTGGCAATAAAACAAATGATATGAGCACACTTCAAATCGTTAAACTTTTTATGAAATACTTAAGCAGACCGAGGACGACTAAGAGAATGAAGACAAAGAAGGAAGATAATCTCCGACATGTCGGAGATAAGCGGAAAGTCCAGAGTCTGTCTGAGATTGAGCAGAATACGAGAACAGCCATTAATGACCACTTAGACAAACTCAGGAAGGAGAAATACGAAAAGATTGATGAGATAGACCAAAAAGAGAAAAAAGCACAGGCGGATGCTGAAGAAGAAAAGAAGAGGCAAGAAAGAAAAGACATAGCCGATGCTAAGGAAAGGCAGGATGAGTTAGCAAGGATACACCGCAATGAACTATCCGATATCAAGGAACGACAAGAACAAAAAGACAGAGAACTAAGAAGGGAGCAAAAACTCATAGAGGATTTACAATACGAACAGCAAAGGAACCAAAGATTGGCTATTATGCCACCGCCACAGCAGTATCAATATATCATGCCACAACAACAGGGACAACCACAAGCCCCACCACAACAGGGACAACCACAAGCACCATATCTCCAACGTGTTGGAGATATTCCACAAGCACCAGCCTTACCTAATTTAGGAGATGAAGCACCATTGAAAACAAAAGAGCAATATGAGGAAGAAGAAAAGCAAAAGCAGAAAGATATTGAAACACTGAAATTAGCAGGATATACAGATAAATTCATTAAAAAGATGAGTCTCAAAGACTTACAAAAAGCCAGTCAAGATATTCAGATGGCTATAGCCACAGCGACATCTTTAGAAGAACAGAAAAAGTTAGCAGAAGAATATAAAGAAAAACTTGAAAAGGAAAAAAAGAAAGCAGAAGAAAAGGGTAAGCATCTTGAAAATTTACAAATTAATCAATTTTTAATCTCTGGATTTTCAAAAACTTATCACCCAACCATTACCATAAAAGAGTTAGCACAGGCTTTAAAAAAGAGACTAGATAATGATGGTCATAACAAATTAAATTACAAAGACACTTCAAAGTGGATTATTGACATGATTAAAAGGTTTAATATTGATGTTGGAAGTGAGGTGAAAAACGTAAAAAGAAAAGTGGCGGATTATGCTAGATATGAAGAGTATATGGGGTATCTCCAAAATGTTGGAGATGTTAAACAAAAGGGGAATGGAGCGAAAACATTAAATGAATTAATTGATAAGGTATTTTCAATAGCGAAAATAAAAAAATACTTAGCCCGCAAAGATTGGAAACACACAATGAACAAACATGATTTTGTAAATACTCTAACTAGCAAAATGACAATAGACCCAAATGTAGATAAACAAGTTTCAGCGGATTTAAATGTTGATGAAGGGATGCCCCAACCGCTACCACCATATCTCCAACGAGTTGGAGATATTCCACCAGAGCCAGCAGTGGATACGACTACACCGCCAGACCGAACACCACCAGAGGAGCCACAGCAACCAGAGCAACCAGAGGTAGAGTCAAAACCACAGCCAGAGCAAGTCCCATTACAAGGAGAAGGGCGCGGGCTAATGACTAACGAAATAGATGACATAATGAAAAAATATGGATGGTATCTCGGATCGATAGCAAGTGATGAAATCTACAAACTAAATCCAGAAAAAAGAAAGCGATACGGATTTATTATGAATTTGGACAACCACAATCAATCAGGGTCTCATTGGATCGCCGTATGGATAAGTCTGGATAAAGACAGGTCAGTGGAAGTGTATGACCCATTAGCACTTTACCAACCAACTGAAGACTTTCAACAACAAATGAAACGACTAATTGACAAAAGCCACCCCGATAGTTATTTATTGATGAAGGTAAATCAAGTAAAGCAACAGAGTGATACTTCCTCAACTTGTGGATGGCACTCAATGAGGTTTTTAATGGAGCGAGCGAAAGGCAACCGATTTAAGTTTAGTTCGGGTTTCACAGACTTAAAAGAAGAAGAAGCGGAAAAAAGGAAAGCACAGAATGGATATGGTAATTTTGATACTTTTATTTGAAATATTATTTGTATAATATACAATGGACTATAAGGGAGGTCGTGCGACGGGTATCTATTACATAAATAGCAAAAATAGAATAAAGGGGACAGACAGCGACTTTACGCACGAAGTCAATATGAAGGGTCTAGACAATCCCACACATTGTAAAATTCTTCATATATACATTCCAAAGTCGTATTATTCTGTGGCAAGTCCGTATAATACCTTTACACTTAGCGAAGACGGATATGAGGCTTTAATTACGATACCCGATGGAAACTACACAATGAACAACTTAAAAAATAAAGTATCTGAGGTGTTATCCGCAGACAGCCCAAATAATTATACTTATGTTGTATCCAGTAATAATACCAACATAGAACCAGAAGATGGCAAATTAACATTCAGTGTTTCAAATAACGGAGGTATTCAACCGCGATTTATATTTGATGGTGATACCCGTATTCACGAGGTAATGGGGTTTGATAGAAACTCCACATATTTCTTTGCTAATGATTTAATTAAATCGTCAAATGTAATTATTCTAACTGGTGAAAAAACTTTGTATCTTCAATCGGATTTGGTGAATGAAGGTGATAATCATGTGCTTCAAGAAATATACACAGCAAACGAAATTCCTTTCGGCTCTGTCATTTATGATGGAAGCGGGTCTGAGTATGGAAAAACATTGTCCGCTAGTTCAAACAATGTGTTTAGGTTTTACTTGACGGACGAAAATGACCAAGCAATTAATCTTAATGGTTTGGGTATTGTTATGACATTATTGGTTTATCGTGAAACTAATTATTTTAGTTTATTCAATTCATTCTTTAATTTGTTGAAATCAAAGTGAATTATTTTTGATGTAAATATAAGATATGTGTAAAGAATGTAAGCCGAACAACTTTTGCGAACACAACAAACAAAAAGGGCATTGTGCGGAATGTGGCGCATGGCGATGTGAAACTTGTAATGTAAAACTTAGTAGTAAGCAAAGTTTTCATAACCATATTACTTCAAAAAGGCACATTAATAAGATTGATGAATAAACAATAATTATTTTAGAATTATTTATTTTTTTTCTATAAATATATTCTCGTGAATTAGTTAATCTACGCTACTTCAAAAAAAACAAAAGCAAAAATGCCAGTAATGTATGGTGGTGAGTTGGTTCATCAGACTAAGGAACTGCTAACTGGTAAGTATGAATTGAACAAACTTACTGCCCGTGAAGGGTCGGCTGATGTTGTTCTCACCACTGCGGGGGGACTTGAAAGCACCTTTGAAATCCCTACTCGTCCTTTGAACCTTGCCCGTAGTGTCTTGCGATTTACTTACACACCTGCCGCATCTGCTGGTTATAATCGTATGTTTATGGACTGCTTGCCAATGATACAAAGAATTGAACTGCGAAGCCGCAGCGGTCAATATTTGTGTAATCTTCAACACGTCGGCAATTACACTAAGATGATTTGGAAGCCTGAAATTAAATATGAAAAATTTATGGCACTTGAAAACCACGGGGCGGGTGTATCTAGCGGGGCTATGCTTCAAAAGTGTAATGCTGGAAAAGTTGAGATAGGAAGTGTAGCGGAAAGAAAGGCAATTACTGATGCGGCCAATACTGCTGGAGTGGTTGCTGCAGTTCAAGGTTATTACAAAGTGCCACTTGTTAATGCCCGCCGTCATAATGATACCGCTCTAGCCGATAGCACTGCTGGAAATTATAGCCTTGTTAATGTTCCTTTTGAGGAGGCTAAGTATTTTGAAGGAGGAACTAATGGGCACGCCGACCCTATCATTAAAGTTAAACTTCCGTTGGGTATGATTTTTGGAACTATTTTTGAATTAGATAAGACTATCGGTTTTAATGAAATCCTTGATTTGCGAATTGTCTGGGAGGGCACTAACCGCTCTACTTTCTATGGAACTGATGCGAGCAGTATTTCTACTGGTGCTGCACAGGTGGCTGTTGGTGCTACTATTTCAAACTTAAATCTGTTTCTTGCCGTAGAGACTGACCCAAATGTCGTCCTTGGTGTACAGCAGAAGATTGCGGGAGAAGGTTTCCCATTTAAGATTGAATACCCTATCTCTTGGAAGCAGAACCTCCAAACACAAAACCAAAATTTCGTTGTAAAAATGAACCGCTCACAGGGTGAGAGAATTAGAAGAATTTATACTTCCGCATTCCACAACGATGAAAATAAAAATACCGCTTTTGACAACGATAACAGAGCGGATGCAAAGATTGTTTCATATTATACAACTCTAGATGGCTCTCGTCTTCAACAATTTGACATTGACACCTCTGAGAATGAAGACTATATGATTTTGAAGGATAAGTTGAAGGGTAGTGCTATCCTAAACAGCGATGTCTATCATTACAACTGGTTTCATGTTGATACTTGGGACAACAACCGCCCGCTTTGTGATAAGGATACTGACGGGTATGAGGTGAGTGGTCTGAGCCTTGACACTGAGAGGCGATATGAATTTGTCGGCACTACTGCTGGAAACAATCTTAACCATTACACTTTTGCCATTCTTCAACGAAGTGTGCTTGTGAAGGGAATTGAAATTTTGATGAGTTGATGATATTTATCAACTTCACTCTCGTTGCTGTCGCAACTCTCGTGTGTTTTACAAACATCGATGATTAATAAAATATTTTTTTTAATGTTAATAATATAAGCATTTCGAGAATAAACGAAAGTGCGAAGCACGAAGTGAAATTCTCAAAATGCATCAACGAAATTTGATAGCACAAAATCCTAAAGGAGAGTTCATTAACCTAAAAGTAGGATATGATGGACATATTGATAATATGAAGACAGCCTTCGGCGAAACAACAACTGCACAATTAACACCAGTATTACAAGAAATCTTTCCATATACCATTAATACTAGGATATGGACAAAAACAGAAACAAAATCGTCAGTGTCATTTTTGAATAATATGGCTGAATTGAAAACAACTGCTAATGCTACGGCAGATGCTGGATTAGTAAGTAAAAGGAGAATAAAATATAGAACTGGAATGGGTGTCCTTGCCCGCTTTACTGCTATATGGACAACGGATGATACAAAAGATTACTATTCATTTATTGGAATAGGAAATGACCTTAACGATGGATTTTATTTTTACAAAAATCAAGCAGGAATGAATATCGCGCATATTAAAGGAGGTGTTGCAGTTTATATCGACCAAGAAGACTGGGACGACCCTTGCGATGGAACTTCTGCTATGCCGAACTTAGACTGGAGTAAAGGAAATGTATTTCAAATTCAATTTTAGTATCTCGGGTTTGGTGCTATTAAGTTTTCAATTGAAAATCCAGAGACTGGTGAATTTCAATTAGTTCATATGATTGAGTATGCGAATGCTAATACTGGTGTAAGCCTGCGAAATACAACATTACCTTTTACGGCAGTAATGAGAAATGATGCGGCGGTTGGAATACAAATTCTTAAAACGGCGAGTGCCAGTTTATTCGTTGAGGGCTCAAATACTATTAATACCAGTATTACAAATACTGCGGAAGGAGACGAAAAAACGAGCACCAGTGAAAGCCCCATTTTAAGTATCAGGAATAAAGCACTATTCAATAATAGCCTCACCAACTATTCAAATGTCTTTCCATCCTTGGTAAGTATTACAAATGAAGATACTAAGTCAAATGTCGTCAGAATGGTATTGAATGGGACACTAACAGGGGCTGGTTTTGCTGATGTTGATGCCACAACTTCAATCGTAGATACAGACACAAAAGCAACCGCTATCGCCAACGGAACGACAATTTTTAAGATTTATGTAAATGCCACCTCAACTCAACAGATTAATCTCAGAACTTACGATATTCAATTAACACCGAACGATGTTTTGACATTCACACAGAAGGCTGTGTCGGCAGGTGCTGGTAGCAATATTAATGTTATCGCTAACTTTATTGAAGACCATTGAAGCAAAAAAATTAATGAAAAGCGATGTGGATATTATAAATATTTTTTTACCGCATCTTTGTTATTAAAATAAGGTTGTTGAATTAAATATTCAAGGTATGGTTTATCAATCTTAGCAACATCTTCAATTTTCATTTTTTTATACTTACCATATTGAAGAAAAATGTCTGCTTCGTGTTGTTGTTCTTCTTTCTTTGCAATTTCTACCCCTACATTAGCCTTTATTTCAGTAATCCCCGTGGAAGGGACTTTGTCCCTTTCCAAACCCGCGGGGGTATGGTAGGGGGTGAAACCCCCTCCATCTTTTAAATCAGCAGTCGTAAAAGGAGTGCTCTGCTCTTCGTCCGTTATAGCCTCCAACGGAATAACTACTTTCACATTATCATCTCTTAGTTTATATTGCTCATAAAAAGAAACAATGTCGGGTTTAGTCCATTTAATAGTGGGTTTCTTAACTTCGCTGTCAATGTTCCATTTTTCAATTTCATTCAAGTAGTCCTGCTTGGTGCTTAGGTCTGTCATTGATATATATACTACAAAATAATTTTATTGTAAATGTATTTTTTGGTTATGTCAAAGACATAACCTAATTGTGGATTTTCAATCCACGAATTTTTTTACTTCACTTTTAATGTCGGTAAATTTCTCAAACCAAGGCTGTTTCATAACCCATTCAAGGTATGGCTTATCAATAACCGCTATATCTTGAATTTTCTTACCTTTATACTTACCAAATGGAAAAGTATCCTTTGGCTTGCCCGCCCGTGCCTTTTCAATCAATTGGATTTCGTCAGTAATTATCTTTTTAACATCGGTAAGAGAAAATGTTTCTTTTTTATTTTCAATAGAGAGTTTTTCAAACTTCTCGCATAGTCTGGTGAGGGCGGACATTGCTATATATAGACTGGTAAAAAATTTATTGAAAAAAATTAATTATTGATATTTATCAACTACACTTTCATTCGCTTCGCTCATTCTCGTTTGTTGATAAACATCGATGTTTTAGAATAAGCGGGAGTGAAACGAGAGCGCAATTCTAAAATATCATTTGATATCCGTAAGGAATACTATCATTTTCATTGATAAACTCCCGACCTTGCCATTTATTATCATTAACTTTCTTTTTTATGTTTGTAGTATGAACTATGCTAAAATGGTTAATATTTTGCTGTTTGCTATTTCGTGATAAATGAATTTTCTTCATTTGAAAATCTCTAACATTTTCAATGCTTTCACCTAAATCCATCTTTTCATATACTTCTGGATTTAACCCTTTCGAATTCAACCCCTTACCTCTAAGGTGGTAGTATCTCTTTTTTACTCCTTCATTTTCGTAGCATTCAATTATATGAACACCTTTGTCTTTATGTTTCAAGTCATTCTTAGTAAGGTAAGGGAGAAATGCTTCATTCGTTGTAAATTCTAACATATACAATTTAGGAGCAATCCATATTCCTCTTATTATCTTACAGCAATCTCCTAAGTCATCCGTTATTCCTCCGAGAGATTTATCACCAAGCCTTTTGATTAGTTTGGCGAACCTAACATGCAACACTAGACTATCAGTATCGGTGTAATAGAAATCAGCCTCTATGTCTTTATTTGGATTAGCCTCTTTTATGTAGTTATACATAATTCTCCTGCTATATGCTAGAATGAAAGCCCCGTAATGAGAAGGTTTGGTTATGCTCTCTTCAATTATTACTTCATTTCTGGGCATTCCAGATACGTGCCATAGTTTGTTTCCGTCTTTATCTTTGAATTCAACCACATCAGATATATAGTTTTTCATCCAAAATTTCCAATACTCCTCATTTGATTTAATATATTCTGCTTCTGTTGGGATAGGTCGCTGTATCATTTTTCCGTATAACGAATTCATAAATAGTTTGGCTAGTAAATATTGCGGTGTGCCTTTTTCGCTATTTTCTTTAGCCTTAAACATTTCCAGTATGTATTCTTTGAAAACTGGTTCGGCCTCCTCTGTATAGTAGCCTTTATGAATTGTTATATCGTAGCCTTCCTTAATCATATCTTCAATATCAACACTTGTGAGCAATTGGTCTTTCATATCCGCTAAATTCCACTTTAATGAGCCCATTTTATTTCTCTGTCCTATTCTTGAATGTAATATGTCTTTTGGTGAGATATAATCAACATTGTAAATACCGATTGGAAGATTATTATAATCAAATGGTGCGATAGCCTGTTTAATTTCTCCAACCATAAATAAATTAAGCATCGCTGTTGGGTATAAAGATACGACATCCGCATCAACTAAATAATCGGTTAATTCGTCAAATGTGATTTTTCCCGCTAAGTAGTCCTTGTATTGTTTTGAAACAAATCTTTTTTTGCTTGGATATGTTCTTGCTCCGATAACCGCTTTTCTAAATGACTTTTCTTGTTCAATAGTTGGAAGCCTTACATCGTGCTTACCATCAATCATTTTCTTCCAGATATTGAAAGCAAGGCTTGAAGTTGAAATGTATGAAGTTAAATTCACTGAGTGTTTTTCAAATATCTCTGTGTTTATTTTGTCATATAACTCTTTTAACCCCATAACATCACACTTCAAATATTCAAGACACTTATTTCTTAATTCTTCGCTCATTTTTTCCCATTCTGTGGCTTGGTCGTGGTCAAAATCTCCTTTAAGAGTTTTACATTTCATATTTTCTAAGTTTTCTTTTAGAGTTCCCTGAGTATGCTTACACATATCCCACATTTTAATATTTTCAAATTGTAAAGAGATTATTGAGCCGTTATTAATCATATGTGATTTTGGTTTAATGCCTCTTCTTATTAATTCCTGTTTAATGAAGTAGTGGTCAAAGTTCGCTCCATTAAATCCATTCACATATAAAATCGGCGGTTCTTCATCTTTGTTTCTTTTCTTTCTTACTCCTGCTACTTTCTTGACTGGATTATGAATATCTGGTTGTTTGTTTGCCCATTCAACTGCTAACTTCTTTCCTCTCTCTAGAAGTGTATCAAGAAATTTAGAAATACTATCTTTACCAGCAAAGTATTTAAATCCTTCCGTCCCTTGAGTATATCCGACTATATAGCAGTCGTGAATATCAAAGCCTTCAGCAAGTGTGTTATTTCTAAAAGTTTCAAGGTCGTAATGAAGGAGTTCGTCTTTATTATTATATTTTTCTTTATGCTCCTTCGTTATTAAATGTCTCTTTCCATTCTTTAATATTTCTCTATTCACATAATTTATGATTTTTGGATTACAAGTGTGCTTTTTGATGTATTTCTTTAAACATTGTTCGCATTTTTGTTTATATCTTTTAGTTAATCCAAAATAGTGGTTATTCTCTAAGTAAATCATAATGTCCGCTTCTTCTCCGATGTTGTTTGTGCTTATAGTTTCTCTTGTTAAGGCGTTTGTTATTTCATATGTCTTTCCTTCTTTTATCAAAGTATTAAGGATTTTTACGGCGGTAGAGAATGGTATGGGGCAATCATTAGAAAGGTTGAATTTCTCTCTAATATCATTACATCTTTTTCTGTTAATAAGTGGCATATTAATAAGGTCTTTACATAGAAAGAATAAACAATTATTATTCTTGCTAGCGGGAGATATCAATATGTTTTCATCAGATATTGTTTTTTTACATTTGTTTCTTCCTTCATAACAACCGCCTCCGTTTTCTTGAACTACTACTACCTTAGCATATTCAATAATTCGGTCATAACCTAATCCAGATGCTTCAATATTGCTTATGTTAAACTCATTCAACATTCAATAAAATCGTCATAGTTTTTTATTTGGAAAGAATTAAATGTTTTCTTTTTATAATATCTATTTAATTCTTCGTGGTCTGTTATGTATGTTATAGTGATATGAACATCCGCATTTCCTGTCATACCATTTCTTTTCGCATCCAATAGTATAGGAATTAGAACCTCTCGTTCTAATGCATCAGTATCATAAAAGTTTATGTCTAATCCTTGCTTCTCGTATGTAAGAGAGTTTAATCTATTGTCTCGCCTAGATTTTAACTCTACTACTTTAAATTCCCTTTTGTTTTCTCTGGTTTCTGTTTTCCTCAAATTCGCCCTTACCTTCGCTAGTTCTACATTTTCCTTCGTTGGTCTGGGTGGTAATGGTGGTGGCATTACTTTTATATTAGTGAGGATATAAAAATAATGGAAATAAATTAAATTGTTTTACTTTTTATATATATTATATTGTCTTACCTTTAATATGAAATTCATAATTTTTAGAAAAAAATCATTTTTTGTTTTTCGTTTTTGTTTAGGCTCCTCTCGCCTTCATTTCTTCGTATTCCTTAAGTTTTCTATTTCGTTCTTTTAATTGCTCCTTCCTCTTTTGATTAATTTCGTCCTTATTTCTCTTGTAATATGCAAGAGCCTTTTCGGAGTTAGCCTTTCGTTTGTCCTCAGGTGTTAGATATTTCTTGTGTCTCCCCATCTCTATATATATATATATATATAAGTAATAATATTTATTTCTTTAAATGGTTTTACATTTTATTATTTAATATAATCATCACCCTTAATTTAAGTTGCGTGATTGCTTCTTCGCAAATTTGCCATTTGTGAATATTCAACATTGTTGGAGCTTCTAATGCCTTGTTTTTCTGTTCATCCCAAAACTTAAAGGCTTTGCTATATCGGTGAAGTGTTTCTCTTCTTGTGTATTTTTTAATCCTTCTATCGTATGCTAGTGCTTCTGGAAAATGTAAGTTGTATAGTTCTTTCAATTCCTTGTCCGCTTGTATCATTATAGAAGACATATTATATAAGTAATAATATTTATTTCTTTAAATGGTTTTACATTTTATATTTATAACATTATTATAACAAATCACGAGTGATTTTTATAATATCTTTCCAAGTCGTCGTTTCTACGAATTATACGAATAACTTTATGCCCACCTATCATAACTTCTTCTTTCTCTGCGAAGTGGTCTCTATGAAAGTCTGATTTTTCGTGTTGATATTTTCCGTATATCCCTATTACCTTACCGCATACACAGGTATATTTCTGTTTTCTTCTTTCCTTTACATATTCCGCTCTCTTCTGTTTGCTGTTAATCTCAAACATGTTTGAGATATTCTATACCAAAGAGAAAATTTTCTTTTACAATATGTTTTCCGTCGGTGTGTTTTTTTATGTCTTGATAAGTTCGCTCTTGAAACCTCCGCACCGCACTCACATTTTATTTTTTCAGTTGCTTTCTTGTTCCTTTGCTCTCTATTTTTTTGTTCATATAATTGTTTAGAATTAGGTCTCAAATAGTCCCCCATTTTATAGTTTTATTTTTTCGTTAATCTTTATAAGGAATAACGAAGCGGTTCGTTAATCTTTATTTTATTTTTTGAAGTAGAGGAAGAGAGATTTCTTTGTTTTGTTTGCTTGTATTGATTGAAAACTTGATTTCGTTATTTTGCTGTTTTGTTGCTTCGTATTGATTTGCGGGAGATGTGTCTGGAAGCCGAATTCTTTTTTAAAGTGTCATTTTGAGGGCACGAAAAATGACCTTAAAAAAAGGATATTATACTACTGACCGGTATGTTCAATGAAAATACTGGTGGCACCGACGGGAATCGAACTGGCGACAGGGCCCAGATGGTAGAACTTGACCACTGGGCTATCACGGTGTCCAAATAATAATAATAATAATAATAATAATAATAATAATAATAATAATAATAATAATAATAATAATAATAATAATAATAATAATAATAATAATAATAATAATAATAATAATAATAATAATAATAATAATAATAATAATAATAATAATAATAATAATAATAATAATAATAATAATAATAATAATAATAATAATAATGATAATAATGTACACAAAAGAACTTATGCTTAATGCAAAAGATGTTTAGAGCAAGCTCTTTACTGCTACCTCGGATAGGCTCTATATTTCTAAAGTCTCTGCGCCAGACTTTATTCACTTTCGTGGGGCCGGGAGGCTCTTTGACATTCAGCCTTTGCTTGCAGTTGGCCGGCGCAGATGCTAGCACATCTTGACATCCTTTCGTCCAGTTTGCTACGATGTAGCTGTACACTTCGCTGGTTTCGGTAATGTCTTGAAGCTTCCAAGTTCCGTCTTCTTCAACATCGATCCCCATTTGTAACCACTTTCTGCATAGCAGAACGTGAATGACATCTTCAGTAAGTGGTTCCGGCGGTACAACCCTTACATCTATCTTAGTGCGGTTGCGCATAAGCTTTAAAGCTTTTGTCATAACTCTATCACCGACTCCATGAATGCGCTGCCACACAGTTCTGCATACTTTTTCCGTTTGGTAGACATACTGCATGTTACAACAAAGGAATCGCGTAACTTTGGGATCCCATTTTTTCCCAAATTTTCTAAGGTTTTGGCTGGTTTTTTCAAAACTCTCAGGATACGTGTAGAAACGATGCCGATGCTAGGAAAACTTATTAAAACGATATTAAAACATGTTTTTATTAATTTAGACTGACTTTGACTTCACTTCAACAGTACTCCGGAGGGCGGTCCGGACCTGTCTGACATACGTATTTTTCGAGTTTTCGTACATGTCAAATCAGCGGGTTTTGATAGCAAATTCAAGGGCGATGCAGGAAAACATGTTTTTAATGTTTGCAACTATTTACTATTGCAGTCTGATCTCATTCTAAGAATGTTTACGGACTTGGAGCCACGGGCGCAGACTTGCACTGACTCAGCAGTGTACTACACAACTACACCCAAGTCAGAGCATAGTTGTGCGTCCTCTGCTACAAAATCAGCGTAAAAGGGCAAACAATCGATATAATTACTAAATTATCATTATTTCCTGACATTTCACTTATTGTCAGCCATATAGAATGACTTTGTGACTTGACTTGGGCGTGCGTGCTGTCACGGTCACACAGCGAACGCTAACCCAAGTCAAGGCACCGACAAAAAAGTGAAGGCACAAAGCGGCATAAGCGGCGCAATATGGCAGGCAATTGATATATAACTACTAAATTAGAAATACTAGCTAAAATTTCATCATTGACAGTCATATTGAATGACTTTGTGCCTTGACTTGGGCACCGACAAAAAAGTGAAGGCACAAAACGGCATAAGCGGCTGTTTTTTTTTGGTAGTCAGATCAAGTACAAATCACTAGATAGGGGCACTCGCGCTGTTGAGTCTACTGCACAAGCACATAATGATATGTATAAGACAAGGAAAGCAAAACAAGTTCAATACCTGGTTGCAAAAGCGTTTGACCTGCTATGCTAACGGCTCATCGTCGTCATCGGAGTCAGTGGTACCCTCCATGCCGGAGACAGGGTCCGGCCAATTACAGAGCTCGCAGACATCGCCTCCTTCTTCGTTCAAAAACCCATAAGTTGGGCATTTCCAGGGCCAGGAACCAGGGTGTTGAACACTTGGTCGTCGCGCCCGCTTGTGGGCGCGACCTCTGCCAGCAACGTGCTGTTCACTTGCTTGTGCCCCTTGCGCTCGCTTTTGAGCGCGACCTCTGCCACTGCCTGCGGCACGGCGTCCTCGTCGCCGTCCCCTCGCGCGATTGCCTCCGCGTCCACGGACGATTCCGCTTGCAAGGGCTGCCCCTACGACATCATATCCTACATACTATGGGAAGCGACACAAAACAAGTACCTTCAGGGTCAGGTTCTGGCTGGACCGCGGGAGGCGCTTTCTCATCGTCGTGCTCCTCCAGTCCGCACGCACAGACTTGAAAATGTTCCCATGCAAGATCGACTAGCTTCGGCTTGAGGAATTGCTTGCGGTCGGCGTTTTGGCTTGCCACACCGTGTAGCCGCAGCCACTGCTTAAGCTCCTTCACAACCATGTGCTTAGCCTGAAAAGCCTCCTTGTCGGAGCACTCCTGAAGAAGCAGTGACACCTTCCTCCATGGCTCAGTGGTGTTTCCGAAAGCAATATCTTGTGCCAGCCTTTCGTCGGCTGTCAGCTCCCGGGCCCCTCGCCATGGCGGATGAGCCGGCGGGTTCCGATCATTGCAAAAGTATGTACGGGGCAAGGACTGGAGCTCCTCCGGAGTCAACTGGTGAAGTGCTTGGATTTTTTCCGCTCGTTGTGGGGGCAACTCCATCCAATTGGACGGTAGTTCGTCGACAACACGCAGCTCAACTCGCCATACCTTCCCCGTAGCGTCGACACACTCCATGTGAGCTGGGCGGCCGGGAAGGCCGCCATCGCCATATGCACCGTCAAAGTAAATTCGAGTGAGGTTTTTGGCCTGTAGCATTTCCTCAACCCACTCTCTCTCCTGTGCAGATTGGTACTTGGCCAGAGTGCGAATGTCCTTCTTCAAGCGAGGGTTGACAAAAGCACCAACGGGCAGCTTTGGAGGCAAATTGCTCGCTGCAAGACAAGAAAAAGTTCAAACAAGTATAAAATCAAGTTGCGCGATGAAAATGATAGAAATTAAAAAAAAAAAAAAAAAAAAAAAAAAAAAAAAAAAAAGCGGTCTGACCGGGGCGATTAACAAAAAGCTTGATGGGATCCCCCTTCGGGTCATCGTTGACCCCATGCCACTCCGGCTGAGCGGCGCCCCACGTCTTGACTTCCGCAGTCGGCAGAGCGCCGGGTTCCGTTTTGCGGATGCGCCAGGCCAAGGGTCTAGCGTAGTTCTTGAAGTGTTTGTTCATACACGGACTGTAGAGGGTTTGCCAGTCGTAGTTACAAGTCAGGAGCATAATCACGTATCGCTCCCTCTTCGT
>WBZZ01003604.1:17500-45000 GCA_019918135.1 Paulinella micropora
CTCAAGAATGAGAATGATGTCTCGTTGTATTAGCTCAGTGAAGCCAAAAAGGAAAACGGCAACAGACCAGGAATAAAATGGCATCAGGTCCAATCCGGACAAATAATACTGAAAAACAAGCTGGTGCACCTGTCACCAGGAAAAGGTATTTTTTACCGACTATCCGGGGCGTGATGCCTACAGTACCCCCTCCAGATTTTATGACGGAAATAGCATTTTCGTCATACACCTTCTGATTTCTTTCTGCAAATAGTATGCGCTATGGAGTCATGCCACACAGAAATGGAACCAACACAAGGCGGCTGCTCCTGCTCCTGCTTCTTCCGATGCACCCCAACAGCAATCGGTACAGGCAGCGAGCGACGCGCTCCCTGCTGGACGCCCCGCGCTTGTCCGATCCCTTTAACGAGCGCGGCGAACGCGAGACCGAAGGCGTCGCTCAGATGATCTGACTCTGTGAGGCATCTAGTCTCGCCAGTAACGCTGAACGATTCTATTAAATTTTGAGCCAACACTTTAGACTGTACCTTGTACTTCCCTTTAACTCGGCCGGATATGGTCGGCGTAAGTGAGAAAAAGCAAGAAAACTTGAATGAGCTCTGATAGTAAAGCAGCTCCTTAGCACCGAGACTGAGCATAGTTGCGCCAGCAGCCGCTTGAATGAGCAGATTGTCCGGGCAGGTATTTGCTCTCCCGAAGTTTTGATCTTCCACGACGCAGACGTCGGCGTTATACAGTTCCTCAATCGCGCTAAGGCACGCGAACAGGGACTTGGTCTTAAACGAGTCAGTGTCGTCCTGTCTGGCTATGCTTAGCACACTGGCATACGTGACTGAGATGGCGTTGGTGTTGTTGTCCTTTTCGAGCACAACCACTCCAAGATTTCTCAATCCCGGATCGATTGACACGATCTTCATTCCTTTTCTGTTTTTTAATAATACAAGACGAACTTTCTTTTTTTTCACACGTCCTCGTACCAGGACAAGCTCAGGTGCACGTCCGCTGACCCGGAAGTAGTGCTGGCCGCAATGCAGAGCACTTCTCCTGGCCCGACGGCGATGTTGAGCCTGCTCAGGTCCAGCGAGGCCGATGCACTGCCAGTGGCCGACACGACGCACGCGGCCACGGCGTTACCGCCAGACACCGTGACGAGGGACGCGGAGTACTCGGTATTCGAGGTTGCGTCGTGGTTCGCGTAGGTCGGCGCGCTGCCGAACGTGGCTTGCGTGAGCACTCGCAGGATCACGGGCTTGGTGCCAGACACGGCCGTAGCGGTCAACAGGGTCGGGAACAGCAGGTCGTTGTTGGGGAGGGCGCCGATCAAGCTCTTGTTGCGGATCACCAGCGCGTTACTTTCGGTCGTGCTAATGGTCTGGACGTTCGTGCGCGCAAACGAGAGACCCAGCTGCCTGAGAGGGCCTTCGACCAGAACGCCGACACTGGCAGTGCGCACCTGACCACCCGCGCCGGTGGTCTTCATCCTAAACGGCAAGCTGACGTTGGAGAGCGAAGGCGCCGTGTTAGCGCCCGCGTACTGGATTCGGTGCACTGGCACCAATACCCCGTCCGACTGCCTCTCGATCAAAAACGTGACGGCCCCAAACCCTAAGTACTGCATAGTAATCTGAAAGATGTTGCCCTTGGTCCAGTCCTTGCGGTCCATGTCGTCGTCGCCGCCCAGGCAGGTGTTGAGGTTCCAGTCTTTCTGGTCGACGTAAGTGTCGACGGTCGCGTTGCGGTGCAGGATCCGCAGCCTGTTGGTTCGCGTCTGGTCCTGCACAAAGAAAAACCCGTTGTTGTCGTCGCCTAAGCCGATCATAGCTGAGTTAGCGACGTTGGCTGCGGCGGGGAACAGGGCGGTGAAGCGGCAGACGAGCCCTTGTCCCGCGCGGTACTTGCAGCGGCGGAGCGTCTCGGCCTGCGCGGCGCCGCTGAGCGACAGCAGGCCGGCGGCAGTAGTCACGGAGCCAGAGGTCGCGAACTTGCGCGAGTTCAGGGTGCCGGTATAAGGGAAAGTCTCCTGCACTAGCGGGGTAGACTCCGCGACTCTGTGCTCGCCAAAAGCGGTGAGCATGGAAGGGAGTGGTTTAGTCTCGACCACATCCTCCAGGCGCAGGCGCTTGTTGCCGCTGAGCGTCAGCATATTTTTTTCCTCTTGCACTACACTAGTGACAACATTTAATTTTTTTTCTCAGAAATGAGCGGCCTACGCAACATTTCGGAGATGAACATCCTGGTCCGCAGCAAGGACCGCGACCGGGTGCAAGGCTCAGGCGATCCGGCCGAGTTCCGGCTGTCGCTGTCGGAAGCGATCCAAGGCAGATACAAGCTCATCTGGGCGACGATCCCGAACGCGACGTACAACATCAACTCCAAGAACAACAAGCTCTACTTAAACTCGACGGCCACGGGCGACGTGACGATCACGATCCCGTCACAGAATTACACTGGCGAGACCCTGGCCGACACATTGCAGTCGCTTTTAATCAACGAGGGCTTTGTACAAGTAGGACAGTCGATCGGAGTGGTTTATCTCGACACCAAGCTCAAGCTGCAGTTCACGCTGTCCGCGGCGGCAGAGTTCAAGATCTACAGCAAGAGCGGCGACGACAGCGCGCACGCAGTGCTAGGCTTCCCGACTTCGGCCCAGAACGAGCTCTTTGCGCTGACGTCGGGCCAAGCCACCGTCCTGCCGCAAGTCGTGGCGCTGGGCCTGCCGACTTCGCTAGGCATCAAGATCAAGGAATGCAGCAGCTTGGCTTACTCGACGGGCGGCAACTACGAGGAGGTGTCGCTGGCGGGCGCGGTCTCGCGCGGCACGAAAGTGCAGTCGGGCAGCCTGATCATTCCTTTCCTCGCAAGTTCGGGTGGCTACCAGTCGTCGGCGCAGGACCGGCACGAC
The DNA here is from genome assembly GCA_019918135.1 of Paulinella micropora. NCBI lineage: Eukaryota > Cercozoa > Imbricatea > Euglyphida > Paulinellidae > Paulinella > Paulinella micropora. The sequence continues at coordinate 20,403 of WBZZ01003604.1, forward strand.
CAGTACGTGGTGTTTCCGACGCTGACGAAGTACTTGCACCTGCAGGTGTGCAATCCTGACACCAGGGACAAGGTGGACTTGAACGGGGCGGACTGGGAGATGCTGCTGTCGAAAGCCGGTTGCTAATAGAGTGGCCGCCGGCCCAGCAGTCGCACATCTTTTTTTTTAATCTTGCAGTTTCCCACCACCAAAAGTAAAGATGGACGAGGATAAAATCTTGGCGATGCGGTCGCATTCGAACGAGAACCATGACTCGGACGACTTGGATGTCAAGCGAGAGGAAGAGAAGTGGTCTTCGAGGCACGAGCAATATTTTGCCAGCGTAGTGGACGAGTGTGCCCTGCACGCGCGCCTCAACAACTCGGCCGGCTACTACTACTACAACCGCTTTTTGTTGTTTGGCTTGCTGTCTACGATCGTGCCGGCGATTTGTTCCGTTGTTGTGGGAAATTTCGGTTTCAAGGCGTGTGAGGCGGGCCGGGCGGGCTACGACTGGGTCAGCGTGACCTGCCTGATCGTAGTAGCCATCGTCTCCGGCACCAACAGCTTTTTCAACTTTGGACAGAAGGCAGAGCGCCACTTCTCCTGCGAGATCCTCTTTGAGATGGTTAAGAACGAGCTGTCGGTCGAGATGGCCAAGAAGAGGCGCTTTAGATTAGCAGCGGACGTGCTGCTGGTCAAGATCACCATGGCCCTGGAGAAAGTGCGTTCGAACGAGCAAGTTATACCGGGCGTGGTGCTGTGGGCGCACCGCCTGGACCGCGAGAAGCTGGCCAAAGCGCGCGCGCAGATGGTGACGAGCGGCGAGCCGGTCAGGATCCACCACGGCACGCCAGTGACGCTGGGCAGGCACTTGATCCCGATGCCTAATTAGCTGATAGTGCAGACCTTGGGACACAGCTCGCAGCAGTTGGTAGCGAGAGCGGCCTTCACGAGCTCCCAGATGACATCGACCACGGGCGGGATGAGCTTGTCCACGTTGTCGTCGGGGCACAAGTCGACGAGGACCGAAATGAGGATCTGCTTCTTCTCCTCGCCCGTATGATTAGTATATAGGGCAAGGTACTTGACCCCGTGAACAATGAGCTGCGGCACGCTCTGCCAGCTGAAATCGCTGTAGCTGCGCTTGAGCTCGAGTGCGAGCTCGTGCGAGGTTACGGTGATGGACTCTGGCGACGAGGGCATCAGCCGCTGTTCGGTCTTACGTCTTTGCAACATAGTTAGTCTTTGTTTTGCGCCATAAGAAAAAAAATATATCCTCTTTCCCCTTTACAGTATTAAAAGAGATGGCCTTGCTGAAACTGGACAACAGGCAGCTGAACGAATTATGGACACTGAAGAAAAACTGCTCGTGCCGGAAGCATCGCGATTTTGTCTCTTCCCGATACGGCGTCCGGACCTGTATTCATTCTATGAAGCTTCCCTGCGATCGTTCTGGACAGCAGATGAGCTAGACTTGAGCCGGGAACAGGCCGATTTCAAGAAACTGAGTGCGGACGAGCAGCATTTTATTAAGATGGTGCTGGGCTTCTTTGCTAGCTCGGACGGCATCATCCAAGAGAACCTGGCCGCTAATTTTTTGGCCGAGGTGCAGTATTCAGAAGCGAGACTTTTTTATTCTTACCAGATCTTTAACGAAGCCGAACACTCGCGGACCTACAGCCTGTTGATCGACACGATCATCAGCGACCAGCAAGAGAAGGACAAGTTGTTCAATGCGATCACACAGGTCCCGACCGTCGCCCAAAAAGCCAAGTGGGCGCTGCAGTGGCTCAGCCCGGCCCGGTCTTCGTTTGCCGAGCGGCTGGTGGCGTTCGCTTGTGTGGAACTTGTCCAGTTCGCCTCTTCTTTCGCCTCCATCTTTTGGCTGAAACAAAAGCACCCGGGCCTGCTGCAGGGCCTGTGCACCAGCAACGAGTTTATTGCGAGGGACGAGACACAGCACGGCCTGTTCGCGTGCCACTTGTACAAGCACCACGTGTCGAACAAGCTGCAGATGTCGCGCATTTTCCAGATCGTGGCGGGCTGCGTCGAGGTTGAGCGGAGGTTCATCAGCGAGTCGCTGCCGGTGGCCTTGCTGGGCCTGAACGCGACGCTGATGGAGCGGTACGTGGAGTTTGTGGCGGACGGCCTGCTGCAGAACTTGGGCCTGGGCGAAAAGCTGTACGGGGTGGCCAAGTGCCCCTTGCCCTTCATGGAGCAGCTAGGCGTGGTAGGCAAGACTAACTTTTTCGAAAAGAGAGTGAGCGAGTACGCACGGGCGCCGGCCAAGGAGCCCGAGTGGGGCCTAGACCAGGACTTCTAGCCATTGATGGTGTCGGGCAGCATTTCCACGACCGTCTCATCTATCGTCATTTCGCCAGCCTCGGCCTCGACGACCGCGCGAGCGGCTGCCTCGGCTGCTGTCGCCTCTGCCTCCTCTTGTTGTTGGATAAGCGTCTTAACTTGCTCGCGCATCGCCTTGCAATCACAGACCCTTTCGCACAGCGCGATCTGCAGCTGTAACCTCTCTCGTTCGACCGCCAGTATCCGGCGGCGGGCTAGGCACGTGGCCAGCTCGTTCTCGTTCTCGGCGAGTGCTTGTCGCAACGCGTCCATTTTTAATTAAAAAATACAGACTCGAAAGAAAAAAGATCAGCCCGGAATCTCGGTAATAGTCACTCTGCCCCTTTCATAAACAGCAGTCCCACCAATAACAAGTTTCCAAGTGACAGCGCCTTGTGTGTCGCCGTAAGCTTCGAACCAAATATATTCGTTCGCTGCCACTTCCATGATACCCGACAGGCTTAGCGAAGTGTACTTCCCGTTGCCATAGAGCCCATGGGCGCCCCCTGTTACCTCAAAATTGCCTTCCGCCTGCTGTACGCCGGTGCTTGACGCAGGTCTCACTGAATTCCTTTCGACCCAGACATCGTAATAGGCGCCACTGGTCGGCGGGTTGTTGGTAGCCGCCGCCGAAGTAACAAACTTGAACGAGGCAGTGATTAGCCATTTCCTAGGCATGCCGGATGTGTTCTGCCAGGTCGTGAAGCCGTTAGCATTGCTTACAGTGATGTTGCCGTACACGGGCGCCAGCCTCACTACGCCATCGACCGGGATCTTCCTAGCAGTTCCGCTGTTAACAGAGACGGCAGTGTCGCTCGTCAGCCAGTGGCCACGGTCCCAGGTGCCCAGCTCGAACTCGCCGAGGTCGTTGAGCTGGAGCACACGATCAGTGCCGGCGGAGGGCAGCGCGCTCGGAAGCTTCAGTGCGACCGTCCCCGTGCTTGCGATCGTGGAGGTGCCGATCGTAAGTGGTGACGTGTGTGAGTGCGACTCCGGGGTCGAGCCGAACACGATATTGCCACTAGCGTCGGTTTCGAATGTCTGTTTCCCTGTCCAAAACCTGGGCTTGATCTCCGCGATGCGTATATAACCATTCCCGCCCACGGGGACATAGAGTGACTCTATGACAAAGCGGTAGACTTTGTAGTAGCCCTGGCTAGTAAGAGTGAAAGTCCTGTAAAGCTCAGAGACTAGCCAAGTGGACATGTCGCTGCCGGAGCGGTACAGCTCTGTCCAGCTACTGGGAGTAGCGGACGCTTCGTTAGAGCCAAACACCGCTATCCGCCGGGGCCAAGTAGACCACTGGTTGACCTCGGCCAGGCGCGGGTACCAGTCAAAGTCCCTCAGGCGCATGCTAGTCCCGTCCACGAGGCGCAGCTGAACCCAATCTCCCTGTACCCCGTTAGTTGACTGCACAGTGTAACCGAGACCAGTGACGAGCGATGCAGTGTAGACCCCGCTGCTGTTGTAAAATATCTTGCCTAAAAAGCCCGTGTCACCCGTGGTAATATTGTCAAACATTCTCCACGGCTGCCAAGTATCGCCATAACCTGTTTCATAAGCATAGGCTGTCACGGCCCAGGTGGCGCTGTTAGACGAGGCGTTGCTCCAGACAGGGAACGAGTACGGCGTTAACGAAGTCACGGCACTCGTACCCAAGCTACCGCTGCCGTCTAGCGTGACTAGCGACGTCGAGCCGGGCAGGCTAGCAGGCACTCTGACAGACGAGGCGGCTAGCTGCCCTCCGCTAGACAGGGAAACGAAGGACGTGTTGGACGGCAACGCGGTCGGCAGCAGGAGCGCAGAAGAACCAGAAGCAGGAGCGGAAAGGGTGCTGGTGCCGCCCGCCCCGCTAAGTGACAGCGAGCTAGCAGCCCCTGTCGCTAGCTGACCACCGGAGTCGAGTGTCACTAGCGACGTGCTGCCTGGCAGAGAGGCTGGCACCTTTAGCGCAGAAGCACTCAGCTGCCCCGCAGAGGTCAGCGACGTCAGCGAAGTGCTGGCGGGCAGCGAGCTAGGCAGGCTCAGCGCGACCGTCCCGGTGCTCGCGATCGTAGATGTACCGATCGTCAGTGGCGACGTGTGTGTATGCGAGTCCACGTAGCTCTTGTTGGCGCCGTCTGTCCCGTTTGCGGGGAGTGCTAGGTTCTTAACTCTGAGAGCAAGCCCGCTGTAATCGAAACTCAGCGCGCTGATCTGGAAGTAGTTATTAACGCCACTATTTTCAGTTACTATCAACACTGCATACCGACAGATCACGGGCGCAGTAGGTGTAAAAGCGGTTTCTGTAGCGTCGGCGAAGTTGTAATTTGTTGTCTGTGCTTGCCAGGTGGTCCAAGTATTGCCGTCGTCGCTGACTGCCATCACCCACTTGCGAGGCGATCTATTTGAAGAGGTAGTGATGTAGTACGTGGTCAGCCGCACTTCCGCCCCGAAATCGAGCTGGATCCACTCCCCATTCACGCTCGAGCCTCCCACTGTCTTGAACTTGTTGCTGGTGTAGGCACCAGTTGAGGTGTTGTAGACGCTCAGTGGTGTACACCAGAAAGTACCAGTGCCGTTACTATCAAACGCCTTATAAGGGACGGACGTACTGAACGAGCCACTAGCGCTCACGACAAACGTTTGACTGCCCGACGTCCAGCTCGCGGATGTCATGCCGTTAGGCATTCTGCTGCCGCTCGGAGAGTCCGTAAAAGCAAGACTGTGCCCAACCGGCTGCGCATGTGCCAGGCTGCCGCTGCCGTCTACCGTGACTAGCGATACCACGGACGGCAGACCACTGAAAGTCTTGATGGCGCTGGAGCCTGTGTCAGGAGCGGAAAGTGTGCTGGTGCCGCCTGCACCGCTGAGTGACAGCGAGCTAGCAGCCCCTGTCGCTAGCTGACCACCGGAATCGAGTGTCACTATCGATGTGCTTCCCGGCAGGGCGGTAGGCAGCTTGAGAGCGGAAGAGCCAGAGGCTGCCGCGGAAAGCGTACTGGTGCCGCCTGCACCGCTGAGTGACAGCGAGCTAGCAGCCCCTGTCGCTAGCTGGCCGCTGGAGTCGAGGGTCACTAGCAAAGTACTGCCTGGCAGAGAGGCCGGCACCTTTAGTGCGGAGGCGCTTAGCTGCCCCGCAGAGGTCAGCGACGTCAGCGAAGTGCTGGCAGGCAGCGCACTGGGCAAGCTCAGCGCAACCGTCCCTGTACTCGCGATCGTAGACGTACCGATCGTCAGCGGTGACGCATGCGCGTGTCCGTCTACGTAAGCCTTGTTGGCAGCGTCGGTGCTGACTAGCGGCGCCGCTGTGATCTTGATTGCGGGGCACGTCGTGTAGTCGAAGCCAAAGTGGTTGATCGCACAGAAGCTAGAAGCACCTGCGCCCATGATAGAAGCAACAACTATGGCCACGTAGCGGGCAGCCCTTGCGTTGTCGGTCGGAGTGAAAGTGACTGAAGTATCAATTATAAAGGGGAACGATGCATATTGCCACAGCGTCCAGGTAGTGCCGTCCAACGACGTGCCCACCCACCATTGTTTCATTGCTTTACTCAGGCCGCCGGTCTGGCCCTGCAGACAGTACTTCTCCAGTATGACTCCAGTGCCAAAATCTAGCTGGAGCCACTCTCCCGAGCACACTACACCCGAAAACGTTTTGCTTGCATTGGAGGTGTAGGCGCCGCTAGTGGCATCGTAGGTACCAGTGTTGCTCTGCCAGGAGAAGTTTGAGCCAGTATTGAAGCCGTCGTACGCGTTGCCGTTCCCTGAAGTGGACGCGCTTGCGACCAGGCCGTTCCAGCTGTTACTCGTCATGCTGTCGGGCTTCTTCACGTACGAAGTGGCTACAAGGCTCAGGCCGTGATAGATGGCCTGGTCCCCGTGCAGCAGCGTGCCGTTGGAGCCCAGTGACACCAAGCTGGTGCTGGCAGGCAGCGAGCTCGGCAGCGAGAAATTGCTTTGGGACATTTCGTACGTGCTCGGGTTGTACTGCAGCACCATCTGGCCTGAACCGCTCGCTTGGCCCGACCTCACCGGCCTGATGGTGGTCGAACCAGCCGTGCTAACAGTCATGTCCGCACCGCTCGCGTTCAGCACGATCGCGTTTGTTGCAGGTACCGATAGGCCGCTATCGCACCCGCCAATCGCAATGCTGTCATGGGCAAGAAGTCGCCCTCCGCGTAGCTCATGGCACCGTCCGCTCCGGCCGCCAACAGCTTTCGTACTTGCAGGAAGGGAGGCCGGCAGCTTGAGTGCACAAGACCCACTGGAAGGAGCCGAAAGAGTGCTGTTGCCGCCAGCCCCTGTCAGCGTGAGCGTCGACGAGCTTAATTGGCTGCTCAGGCCTAGCACACGCCCGTCACTAGCGGCATACTGGTGAAGGAAACGGGCGTGATCAACACCAAGACGATAGAGGATCTCTTCGACAGGCTAGCGGCGCGCTCGCTGTAGGCTACCTGGCGGCGGGACATGAAGCAAGGGCAGCCAGCATAGCGATAGGCGATTATACTGGAATGATTACGCAAGGCTCGGGCGCTATCGCAGTAGGAGATAATGCTGGAAGCGAGAGCCAAGCGGCAATGCGTGGCGATAGGCGAGATGGCGGGCAATGCAACAAGGGGCGCGGTCCGTAGCGGTAGGATATTATGCGGGCACAACCAAGGAGCGCGGTCCGTAGCTATCGGGTCACAGGCTGGCATCGTGTTGGGGGCGGAGTCGACCGTCACCAGCTGCGCGGTCGAGGCGGGCAGAGGGTTAGGCAGCCTCGCGAGGGTGTCCGGGATCGTCGTAACCGTGTAGTCGGTGTCCATGAGCACGATCGCACCATTACCGCCAGGAGCCAGGGACGGTTGCTTAAGCGTCCTGTCCTTGACCGCAAAGATCGAGCCGTCTGAGTCCATAGTCACGATGCAGTCGTCTTGGGTAGGCATGATCGACGGGAACTTCACTGCTCCTGCCACCTGGTGGTCGACGTACGCCTTGGGCGCTAGCTGCGAGGCCTTGGTAGGGTAGCTGGTGTTCTCGAGGCAGCCGGCATTGTATAGCTGGTAGTCGAAAGCCAGGCTCCGCATGTACCAAACCCCCGCCCCGTTGTTTTTAGTGCAGATTACGCGCAGGTACCTGGCGTAATCGGCCGAGGTTGCCGGCGTGAACGTGCGCAGGCTGTCGCCGACAAAGGTCTGGCGCCGTCTGGCTGTCCCAAGTGAACCACCGGCTGCCGTCCGCGCTGTAAGCAACTACCCAGTCCCTGGGCGCGGTAATAGCACCCGCAGACGTGAAGTGGTAAGCAGTGACCTTGGCGTGCTGACCTAGATCGAGCTGGAGCCACGCGCCCGCTACAGGGAGATTATCGACCATCGTCTCGATCATGGCAGTGTAGTTGTTGCCGCTGTAGCTGTCGGGAGCAGTGGTGCCCCACAGGGTCGAGAAGTCGCTGTCAAAGGCCAGGTAGGCCTGGGCGGAATTGCTAGAGGCCGAGGCCACAAAGCCAGCGGAGCTGTTAGACGTCATCCCGGCCGGCTGGCTAGTTTTCGCTTCGGTGTCCAGCGTCAAGGTAATCAGGTCCGCTAGATCGACCAAGTGCGGGTTCCCGGACGTAGTCAGCCTGTGAGCGGTATTAAGCGCTACCGCCTCGTTCGCGGCCACGCCGCCTGCCGCCCATTTTACGCCCCCGTCGCCGTCACTAATCAAAACGTCACGGCCTGTCCGTCGGCCGGCAGCACGAAATCGTTGGCCGCCCCATCCAAACGACGCCGTTTGTACGACCTCGCAACTTCCATTGGTGGCTGCTTACATGATATAACAGGAGGAAAAAGTTTTTTACTCAGTTTTACAACATCTCGTCTAGAAAATTATCCACAAAGCGCATGCGTTCTTCCCAAGTGTCTCCGCCTGGTACGTCACGAGCGGGGTTGATACAGGCGCCATCGCCGTAAGGGCGGCACACGAGCGAGGCCAAGTCCCGGGGGTCACCTTTTTTACAGGTCCCGGACCAATACAGCTGGCCTTCGAAAAAGCAGGCGCCGCAAGTAGGGCAAACAGCCAGCATTCCGGAACACTATAATAGTATTAAGACAGAGAATAAAAAAAAGTCGATTTAATTAGTCAGAACGCTACGTCGCCTCTTGTCCACAAACTGGAAGAACTTACGGAGGCGTTTGCTGAACTTTTTCTCCTCGTCCTTCCAGTATTCGTTCTTGCACTTACGGATGGAGGCAACCGTTTTGCGGTACCTCCTCTCTTCCCTGCGAGTTTCAGGCTGGCGTAAATCAGCCGCAATGACCTCCGCGCTCTCCATCGGGTCGGCGCGACCGATACCAGGCGCATAAAAGCTAGGCAGTAGCCGGCGACTGTGTAGGAACTTCCGCAGCTCACGGCTGCCTGGCTTGCTCCACGTACCGGCCTCCAGTGGCTCGTAGTAGACAGGGTTGACGTATTCCCTGACCACGCTCGCAAGCACAGCAGGCACACCAAATTCATCCTCCAGCAGTTGTAGACCCACGTGCTCGGCCGCGATCAGACATGCCACTGCACTTGTCTGATATTTGTTGTAGTCCCTTAGTAGCAGTATATCCAATGCGGAGCACCACGCGATATCGCCAGTGTCGCGGCACACCCAACCGGCACCGCCGCCAGGACCGCCACGAAAAACAAAGTGACACTCAACTGTTCTGTCGGATATGTCGGCCCACTCATCGATCAGGTCGAATATTATGTCGCGCATCGGCACGTCACAGAACAGGCGTTCGTAGCAGCGCGCCAAAACATCTCGAGCGTGTTCGGGCATAGGCTCGCGCGGGCCGGGCGCGTAAGCGGGGGCAGCTCCAGGTGGCGGCGTCGCTTCGCGGGCTGGGCGTCCGTCCCAGCGGCCAGTCGTTTGTTCCGCACAGCCAGCATCATTTTCGCGCGGTGGTACCTACGGCAGCAACAGCAAAACCAACGTGGGTACAAGGGCCAGAAAATTTCCCCTTCTTTGCGGCGCGGTAAGTTTCCGCGGAAATGTCCACACCAGCAATGGCAAAAATGGCGATGGCTTCGTTCCGGCTGCTACCCATTTCCCTCGAGCAAGAACTCAAGGGTTGTGACCTGGTCTCGACGACGAAACCGCCGAGCCCCGTGCGACCGGCCGGCCCCGCCCAACCAGGTCGGTCGAGTGGTGGGTATTGCTTGCCACCGGCCACCGGGCCCAAGGGGTGGGTGGGGTGGTCGTCCGTACAGACCCGTATTTTTCGGCCAGGCGGCCGTCGACGGGAAACCCCCCCCCCCTTCCCCACCCCTCCCACGTGAGACAGCGAGACGGGGGTGGCAGGGCACCCCCCCCCCTCTCCCTCCCTCCTTTTCTTTTTTTGAATTTTTTTTTAAAAATTTAAAAAAAGTGTCTCAAGTGTCTCAGGCCTATCATTTTCCCTATAGTTTGTGAGACAGGCTGAGACAGCCGGCCAAATTTGTCGCTTAACCCGTCATTGAGACAAAAAAACGACAAATTTATCCACAACTTTGGAGGGAGGGGTAAAAAAGTACCCACCCTCCAAAATCCCGGCGGGGTGGGGGTGTCTTTTTGTCTCAAGTTTTTTGCGGTAAATTTTCTTGGCCTCGACAAATTTGTCGGCTAACCCGTTATTGAGACAAAAAAACGACAAATTTATCCACAACTTTGGAGGGAGGGGTAAAAAAGTACCCACCCTCCAAAATCCCGGCGGGGTGGGGGTGTCTTTTTGTCTCAAGTTTTTTGCGGTAAATTTTCTTGGCCTGGACAAATTTGTCGGCTAACCCGTTATTGAGACAAAAAAACGACAAATTTATCCACAACTTTTCAGGGAGGGGTAAAAAAATACCCACCCCCCTGGGGTCTGGGGGGCAGAGGTTGTCTTTTTGTCTCAAGTCAGGCACTTATATAGTGTCGACCGACACTTCCACGGTGTCGACCGACAGACCCGACCGGACCCCGGAACACTTTAATGATAAAGTCTTAAACTGGCTTCTTGAAGCCGGGATGAGAGACAGAGACGAGTTCGAAGGGCGAACCTTGCTTGAAGCCGTGGTACAGCAGCGTTGGCTCACACAGCACGTGGGCGTGGTCAGAACGGCCATCGAACAGCAGACGTCGCCCAAAGTCGACCCCGAAGCAATGGGCGCCCTTGATGACTATTGCCAGCCCTTGCACGGGTTCGAGCAGCTTGCTGAGGCTCCTGGCGACGACGGGCTGGCGGCAGACCACGAGATCGGGGTTCTTCAACCAGTCGACAAACTCGAAGAAGACCGCGAGAGACTTGATGCTCTTGCCGAACTTACGCATCTTTTTGTTGTACTGGCGCGGCGCGTCCAGCACGTTGAAGAGGGCAAAAGCTGCGCATGCGTACCTCTGGAGGTGCTTGAAGCGTTGTTGGACCTTGCTAGCAACTGCAGCGACCCCAGCCAAACCGGGCGTCACTACAGCCGCATGCAAGGCCGAACCGTCGCCCAGACACTTCCAAGAGCCTCGCTTGGCCACTACCTCCTCGTTGATAGTTCGCACCCACTGCGCGTGCTCTACCGGGTCGTCCTCGTTCCAGGCCAGGACCGCCTCCAGGGGCTCGTAGACCTTCCTGAGCTTGCCGGTGGCCTGGTTGCGGAAGCTCACACGCAGGTACTGTACACCGTCTGATAGCATAGACGTGTCCCAGCCAGCCGACTGCTCCTGGTCCCTGTCTAGCCACGCGACTTCCTCCACGCCGAGCACACGCCCCGTAGGCTGGAACCTCTTGGCCTTCTTCTCGGGCCTGTCGCTCCTGCTCGCCGGACGCCTGGTGCCCACGTCTGCAGGTAGGCTAGCGTCCTTGGCAGCCGACGCGGGCGCGGTGGTTGGTTGGTCTGGAACCGCCAGTACCGTCATGGCGACTGCACACACACACACGAGCACACGGGACCCTTCACACGAGCACACGGGACCCCCGCGGCCCCCCACACACGAGCACACGGGACCCTCACACGAGCACACGGGACCCTTCACACGAGCACACGGGACCCCCGCGGCCCCCTACACACGAGCACACGGGACCCTCACACGAGCACACGGGACCCCCGCGGCCCCCCTACACACGAGCACACGGGACCCTCACACGAGCACACGGGACCCTCACACGAGCACACGGGACCCTCACACGAGCACACGGGACCCTCGCGCCCCCCCCCCACACACGAGCACACGGGACCCTCACACGAGCACACGGGACCCTCACACGAGCACACGGGACCCTCACACGAGCACACGGGACCCCCACGGCCCCCTACACACTAGCACACGGGACACTCACCCCGCCGACCGACCGACCGACCGGCCGACTGACAGGGACTTATGTTGGACACGTCAGCCAGAATTATGAGAAGGTAAAGAACCTAGCACTGGTCACGGTGGACGCGTGCCACCATTGTGCGCGGACCGGCCGGGTGAGTGCCACCGCTCACCAGAAAAGTGATTATTATATATTCTGATAGCGCGTGTCCTGAACGGTCGAATGCCACTTTCCCCGACTTGAAATGACCAGCCAAATTTGCAGGGGAAAGCCGCAAAGTTTGGCTTTTTAGAAATTCTAGAATCCTGCCACCGGAAAAATCAGGTGTTTCCTGCCACCTGGCGCCACCTGACGTGACTCTTCACGTAGTCGCTACGTCTATCGGTGTAACCGCTAGGGTTAACAGGTACGTAGCTGCTACGTCAGGATACGGACGTAACGGTCGCGGTTAACCGACACGTAGCCGGCCAAACTTGTTTTTGCGACATAGTTGTACTTGTGGATAGCAAATGCCATTTTGCCCTGCGCGGGCCGGGACAAAAAGGCAATGGATTATCCCACCCCGGGCAAATTGGCATCCTGTTCTTTCAGGCCAACCGGTAAAATAAGACAGATTGATGTATATATGTACTAGTATGTGTGTCAGTCTAGTACTCAGTCTGTGTGTATATGTTTCAACCCTATGTAAGTACGGAGTTTTAATGACGCATTGTACTATTGCAAAGAGAAATATGTATGTTTGAAAGAGAAATCAAGCGAGCTTAAACTTGTAATGAGAAATCAGAATATGTATCTGTAGACAAATGTATAAGATCGGACCTATTACTATATTGAATATGGTGTAAATATGAGCATATATTACTTGTATGTATTCGTGAGGAGATACGTTTTTAGCTGTTTTTTCATCCTAGATGGCATTCTCTCCAATCGTGCTTCTGATTTCGTATTAAGTTTCATTTATCTTGCCTAGAATGATCAAGGTTGTTCTAAGTAAAAGAAGTCGCAGTGTGGAAAAAGAAATCAGAAGCAAGAAGTTTTTTTTTAACTTTTTAAAATTTACATTGGCTTGTTAGCGCCCCATGTAGTTCATATTGTTGCTTGGTAAGCTTCGTCTGAAGACAAACACAAACACATCAACACACACACGCACACACTCACGCCTACAGACACCGACACACATACATACATACATACCCACATAATACATACGTACATATGTTAAATAGATACATGCACAAACTTACACAAACACCCACACACACACACACACACACACACACACACACACACGCTCGCACCCACCCACACACACACACACACACAAACACCAACACACACACATACACACACACTTAAGCCCACACACACACACACACACACACACACACACACACACACAAACACAAACACCAACAAATACAGACAAACACACACCATACATACATACATGCAGAATACACATACACACATATTAAATAATACATGCACACACACACACACGCACACGCACACACACTCATAAACACAAACACAAACACACAGACACAAACACAAACACACACACAAACACAATACATACATACATACATACAATACATGCATGCAAGACATACATACAATACATACATTTTTGTATTCTGTATATACTTAATTATATATATAATTCCTCTGTATATTCAGTTTTTTTGTTGTAAAGACTGTTGCTTGCTCTGTGGTTGGCTAGAATCAGATTTGAGACGACGACCAGCGCGCAGGCCCGGACCAACAGGAAGCAGCGCAACATCGGGAACCTGGCGAAGGGAGCTTGCGGACCTTGCACGGTCGCCTGCCGTTCGCAGTGCAGCAGGAACAGCTGTAAAGCGCACGCGCGTGCCTCGCGCGAGCACCTGCACTGGCCTCTGAACAGGCGCAGGACGGGGACTTGAGTGTTTTGGCCGATGCGTTGGTCCGGCCTTGCCGGAAACCAGAGCCAGACCAGGATTGTGTACATATGTATGTATGTATTGTGTGGGTGTGTCTGTGTGTGTGTGTGTGCCTGCGAGGGTGTGCGTGTATGTGTGTATGCATGTGTGTGTCTGTGTATGTGTGTATGTGTGTGGGCGCGCCGCGCGCGCGTGCGTGTGTGTGTGTGTGTGTGTGTGTGTGGGCTGCAGGAACGTCCAGCTGTGCTCTGCTGCTATCCTACCTTGTGCACATCCAGCTGTGCTGCTCCTTACCTCGTGCCACATGCCTGGATAGCGACCCGCCGGTAGCGCCTATGAGTCCGATCATGCCAGACAAGCAGCCGGCCGATGGTGCATGCCTCCTGCTTGTGCTATCTTCCGTCAGAGCTAGTGCCTCTCCCTCTGGCGCGCACACTCACGCACTGCAAGTATCTGAAGAAAAAAGCATGTTCTGCCACAGTGTATTGTTCTTAATTTTGTTTGTCAACTGTGCCAGGCTTTGCAAATACCCCGCTACAGCTACTCCTTCCATCGTATGGTTCGCGCCCTGTCCCTCGCGCTACTCAATTTAGGCTATGGCTGACGTCGGAGACCACGACTACCAGTGGCACAAGACGAGACGCAGCATGCAGGTAAGTCGGTTAGTCGGCTGTAGCACCCGCCCCCCCCCCCCCCCCCGGTCAGTCCCTCCGAAAGAAAAGAAAGAACAAACAACAGAGTTCCAGGAGATCTTGATAAAAATGACGTCAAAGAATGAGGTAGTTAAAAAAATTCAGTGAAAAGCAAAGATATTTTAAATAAATTTTTGAGGTTGATCACTGTCAAGTGGAAAATGCTGTGGAAAGTAATCATGCAATGAAAATTTGTTGCTGGAGCTAGGAAGTATTACTAATACAGCCTATGATATTAAGTGTCAAAGTCAACAATCAAATTCACATTGACAATCAGAATCATGAGTCAAATTAGTGCAATTCAACGCAACCACTCGTTTGGAGTTCTTACAGTGAGCATCATCATTTGCGTTGACACATAACTTTTATTTACATAACTTGATGAATACCCTAAATTCATTATATGAATTCAGGGTTTTTATGAATTTAGGGTATACATCGTGAAAGGACATGGAAACCCATCACACAGAGCAAAACATGAAGAGAGTTCTTCTCCTTCTTGATCGAAAGTGTTTTTGGAAAACGTCAGTATTTTACGTTGTAATTTTGCGCAAATTCCAAACCATCAAAGACAAATTCAAACCAAAGACGGAAGCGAAGTGTGATTTCTTGTATATCATATATCATACATACATACATACATACATACATACAATGAATATATTATTTGTGTTTATTTGACACAAGCCAGTCTATTCTCTCTCCAGTCTATTCTCTCTCTCTCTCTCTCTTTGTCTTTGTCTCTGTCTCTCTCTCTCTCTCTCTCTCTCTCTCTTCTCTCTCTCTCTCCTCTCTCCTCTTCGAGAGAGAGTCTGCATATTATGTATTGAAAGTGACCTATATTTTTCAATATCTCACCTCCATCTACGCCATCTAGCTTAAGGGTACCCTTAAATCCAGCCATATTGTCATATTGTCATATTGTTTGTGTGTGGTGTGTGTGTGTGTGGTGTGTGTGGTGTGTGTGGTGGTGTGTGTCATACACATATATATGTATGCTCTCTCCCTCTCTCTCTCTCTCTCTCCCTCTCTCTGATCATGAGTCTGTATCTCTCTCTCTCTCTCTCTCTCTCTCTCTCTCTCTCTCTCTCTCTCTCTCTCTCTCTCTCTCTCTCTCTCTCTCTCAGTGTGTGTGTACATACATACATACATACATACATACATACGTACGTACGTACGTAGGTACGTACATGCATACATACGTACATACGTAAGTACGTATGTACATACTGGCATACATACAATGTATTACATAGATACATACATACATACATAAATACATACATATATACATACATACATACATACATACATACATACATGCATACGTCCTACTACTACTACTACTACTACTACTACTACTACTACTACTACTACTACTACTACTACTACTACTACTACTACTACTACTACTACTACTACTACTACTACCATCACTATTACTACTACTGCTACTACTAGTAACAATAATTAGTTAAAATTTTAATATTAAATTATTTGAAGTTTGTGACCTTAACTTTCCTTGCCGCGAGGGAGGAGGAGGAGGGGGGGGGGAGGGGACGGATGACGGCTGATGTACACTACGCACCAGTGCTCTGTCAGAAAAAAAATATAAGCTAACTTTTAAGTTATTATAATAGTATGTCATTAATAATCAATTTCCATAAATTAAGATGGATTCAGAACCGGTGCACTGAGAGGTCAGTTTGGCAATTAGGTTTGGCGCAGGACAAAACTATTTTAAAATAACATCGCATCAATTTCAAATTAGTTGAAGTTATTTAATAATGTAACTGCTATATCCGTCCGCAAAATCTGCATAATTTTTGCGAAAATTGTTATCGTTAAATTGAACTAATTTGAATTCTGACTGCTAATCTAACTAAAATCTAACCGCTAATCTGAAATCCGAGGCTCACCCCTAACCCAAATTCGCTGGCTGAGTTTGACACTTGAAGGTATTATTAATAATACACAGTAATATTTGCATCTATTTGATATTAATACCATTTCGATTTTATCTCTTCATTGTTACTTCCCACGTATTCCTAGAAGTGGCAAGTATTTTATATATTAATATTAATATTAATATTAAAACAATGTTTGCGTAAAAAAATTTAAATTTTTTAAAAAAAAATTATAAATTTAGTTGAAATATTATTAACATTAATATTAATATTAATATTTGTGACCACTCCACTGTGTGTTGGCGATATTATAATAAATGAAATTTAATGATATTAATATCAATAAATTATCGAGGTAATATTTGCTTATGTAATTTTTATGCAAATAATCTCAAAGAGAATGACAGAAGAAGCGAAGGTTAGAGAACATTAATAACAGGTGACGGTGTCGGTCCGGCATATAATTTAATACGTCGGGCCGGCATATGGGAAAAACTGTGAAATTGTAGGCAAAATAGTGTAAAAAAATTATATTATTCGTTATCACTTTTACACATTATATATGTGTTAGGATTGATCATCAATGGAAAATAAATATAATTCAGGCCCCGATGGACGGACTCTGATGCTTTTTACACAAGCCTGAGTCTCACAAGTCAGGCTGACGGAAATCTATTAGTGAACTGACATATCCTTTCATTTCATATCACGCTTAATAATATGAATACTAAGCTTATAAAAATGCTCCTGACACTATTCAGCGGTCTCAGAATCAGACCGAGAAGCTTGTCAAAAAGCAGCAGGGAATCAGCAGCCGATTGCAGCCAGCAGTGCCTTGGCCTGATCCATCAGTGTGCCACTTACATCCATGCCGAGCTGAGTTTGGGCTTCGCGTATAGCTTCGGTGATGTTCAGTGATGCGTCTAATCCAAGCTCCTTCTTGATCCGGTCTGTCAACGATTTCAAAGTCTCTGTGCGGCCCGCTTGTGTTGCCATTTCAAATGTGGTTGAGGCGGTCTGCGCAGCTGCTACCACCTAATTATGATCAAACAGTGTGTTACAAGTAGCAATTTGTTATTGATATTAACAACATGCATCATGACACACACACACACACACACATATATATATATATATATATATATATATATATATATATATATATATATATATATATATATGGCCAGCCACTTGGTCGCCGCGGCCACGTCCCACTGGAGCACATCAGTGGCCCCACCCGCCTGGTAACAACAAAAAGGTAATAGACGGGGAGTCATGCTGTGTGTGTGTGTGTGTTGGGGGGCCTTCTTGGCTGCCGCCTGCTCAGCGCAAACACTCAGTCACACTCACATACACACTCAAAAACACATACGAACACATGCACATACAAACACATGTACATACAAACACACATACACACAAGCATAGACACAGACAGGCGGCGGTGAGCAAGCCTCAGCAATCTCCCGTACCTTCTTGGCCTCTTCTTCCGCCTTCTTTGCTTCCGCCTGCCCAGCACACGCACAGCCAGCGTTGGGCAGCAGCTGAACCAGCAACGCGCACATGCGACTGCACCGCCACCAGCTCACCCGACCAGGCCGCAGCACGCCCCTCCCCTCTTCCCGCCATCACACGCCCGCGTCTGCCTCTTTGTCTATCTATCTATCTATCTATCTATCTATCTATCTATCTATCTCTCTATCTATCTATCTATCTATCTATCGATATCTATCGATATCTATCGATCGATCTATCGATAGATCTATCTATCTATCTATCTATCTATCTATCTATCTATCTATCTATCTATCTATCTATCCGGGGGGATGCAGAGGGCCAGCTGCGCAGTGCTCCGGCCTAAAACCAAACCCCTATAATGACGATTTTGTGTCCGCCGTTAATCGCGCGCAGCGCAAGGGCTAAACATGCAACCAACTCCTGACCAGGGCCGTGATGCAAAGGGTTGATGAAGTCGGGGTTGTAGAAGCAACGAGCGTGAGCTCCTGAAACCTCGGCTTACAGGCGCATCATCTCCTTATGGCACACGCCCCTGGGGAGTGTTCTAGTGTTGTTCTGTATAGTTCAAAAGGGCTCGGCTACCTTTCGGCTTGAACTGGGCACAGACACCAACCACAGCGAGACCGGTGCTGAAAGTTCTTGTCCGGGGTTAATATTTGAGGCAATAGCTTTTCAAGCTACGCCACGCCCATACATTAATCGATCGATCTACCTGTCTATATACCCACCTAGTAACTCTATCTATCTATCTATCTATCTATCTATCTATCTATCTATCTATGTATCCACCTATCTATCTACCTACCTTGTAACTACCTACTTTGCTCATTTCCTGCTTAATTATCTATCTATCTATCTATCTAGATACAAACAGCATTTATCATGACATCAAAAGGCAGACAATAAACATCACAACAATTATGGCAATACCAATTGCAAACCGTCGACAGGACCTGCTGTGTCGCATAGCTTACAGGCGCATGACTTGATCCGAACGGCGTCTGCTGGAGGATAATGTCTATACTGACTTCTAGTTTCTTTGCATGTGAGCGGTCTACGTCGGGCACATTTCCCTGCAGCACTTCTTTTAGGTCCGCCGGCATCTTGCTCAGCGTGTCCCCGATGCGACCTTTATCGTTAGTGCCCACCACCATGACCACAGGCACGCGGGCAGCAACAGCCCAGCGCAGCTCGTCCAGGCAATACTGTCTGTCTAGATAAGCCTCTCCTTCCTTGCCCTCGTCTGTCAGCACTGCAATCACGCAGCGCGATCGACACACTCCCTCTTCCATAGCCGGTCTGGACATGTCCTTCATCTTGACATCAAGCCAGGACGTCAACCCTCGTCTTAGGAACCCCTGACTCAGAACTTCCACCAGCTCTTTTCCGGCGTGGCCTCTCTGCGTATGGCTGAGAAAGAAATCCCAGTGACCGGGCTCGTTGAGAGGTGGTAGCCAGCAGGGCGGAGAGCGATCGAAGTCACGACGCAACTCTGCTTCGTTCCTGGAGGTGCCCTCCACCTTGAGGGGCTGCTGTGTCTGCACTGCCTTTCGCAAAGCCTGCAGTTGCACCAAAGGCCATCCCTGCCCACTAGCGCTCGCCTCTGCTTGTCCGAAGGGGAGATAAGAAACAGCCTGGATGTTACTCCCGTAAGCTTCGCGGGAGACTTCGGTGCAAAAGCACAACAAGAGCTCCTGTAGCGCCTCTAATTGCTTGAAATGGCCCGCACTGCTCCACACTTGCACCACATTGAGCTCCTCACGCAGCTCGAGCTGTACGTCCATGCCACACAAAGAAAGCCGCGCGCAGTCCTTGAAGACAGGGAATTCCTCCTGAGTCCAAACCAAGGGCTGCTCTTTGCGACCTATGGCCCGCTGGATGCACTTGCCAACCAGCCTGCCAAAGTACCCCGTAGGCAGGAAGCCGTTCTCTTTGATTGCGGTCTTGCTCAATTCCACCGTGAGCGATGCCTCTGTCTGCCGCCTTGTGCAGAAGCATAGCACGAGGGAAACAGAGTGTGCTGAAGGACGCTGAGCGTTCCTATCTGTTTTAGGTAGCAGGGGCAGCAGAAGGAACTGCGCAGAGTTGCTTCTTTCTCCGGGTGCGTTCGAAGAGATGACCGATGAAGTATTGGCTGAGGATGCTGAACCAGTGGCCACGGCCAGACCGAACTTCGTCATAAGCTGCAGCAAGTGGTCTCTCTGTTGGTCTGTAAACTTGTCCTGAGGCCAAAGGTAAGGCAGTAGCTGGGAATCCAGGCGACCTGCATCAATATTGGTTGAAATCATTAAAACATGTCTTTGAGATACATAACCTTTGTAAGAAAATAGTTGTGTATCAATTAGCAACATATCGAAGAGCACCTTGTGTGAGCTTTCTCCAGAGCTGAGGAAACTTGATTTGAGCTTGCCGGTGCGCCTTGTTGGCGTGGATGCGAAACTCACAGATGAGCGTTGTCACGGGCTCCACCAGAAAGCGCGAGGGATCCAGTACCACCAACTGGCGGAGGTGGTCGTCGTCTTGGTTGTGCAGCACTCGCCCTTGGTCGTCCATGTAGAACAGCGCAGACATCGTCTCCTGCTCATCCAGTCCGCAGTGCGCGCCGATTTGAAGTGCCTGCTGCAGCGTCAGCGTGAACTGCGTACGCACGTGGAGTTCGTCAAATAATCTGATCCAGGAGTGCGGCATCATGCGCTTCATGAAGTCTTCTGCTCGCATCGCGGTGTCGAGGTCCGCCATGAGCGCTTGAATGGTCGGATCCACCTGCGTTCAAAGTAAAATCAGTCATTGATAGCAGGTCGACAGAAACTGAATCCGCATAGGGAAAAACAAACATTGATTATTAGTGGCACATCGAATACACGCCGAACGATGCTTCATTCCTGGTGTACGTATACAACGCTACATTTTTTCGCTGCCTTTACGATGCTTTAAGATAACAATTTCAATGCATATATAAAGCATCATGTTTGTTTCAAACAAGATTTATGCAACTACAGTCTTGTCATGGGCTAATCTTGTCATCTTCATTGCACACCGGGTTTCTCGCCGTGCTGTCGATTGGATAGAAAGCCAGCGGTCGCCCGTCTTTTGTCTTCTTGCAGTCATGCCTGGAAATATATGATGCGAAAGCTCCGAGTTCCTTATCCAGTAATTCTTCGATGGCCCTGTGGTTTCTGTACTCATGGAGCTGGAGCTGCTTGCTGTCTTTATGTGTGCCCACCAAAAAAACCGGAGGCGCGGGATTTTCCAGCGCCTCGTCACGGGCGTGCACCTCGAGGCTGCGCATCCAGAACCGCAGCGAGTCCAGACAGTCGCGCCGATCCTGCTCACTGGCAGAGGGCACGAGTTGCCGCATGTCAAACAGCACCAAGTAAGCAGCGCCGCGCTTGAGAAAGAGCTGCAGCAAAGACCGGAACACCTCCTGGCCGCCGAGGTCCCACACAGACAAGGTCAGCTCGTCACCTCTGAGTTCCCCCTTTTCGATGCGCAGCACCAGCTCCTTGTCCAGCGGCTGCATGCCTGACTGCTGATTACCACCCAACGAGGCGGTCGGTTTCAGCACCTCGCTCGTGGACGTTGATCCGCACTGTCGGACCGTGGGCGTACTCGGCACTTCCGGTCCGAGCGGCCTCTGCTTCTTGCGATGCATTCTCTCTTGCTGCAGCTGAGAAAGCGAGGCATGCGCAGAGGATAAATTATCTGCCGCACCTTCACCTTGTGAACCCTTCGCGGCTGCTACAGCTGCCGCTAGTTGGCGCTGCCCCTCACTCAACTTGGTTTCTTTTTCTGTTAACACTCGCCAGCTCACTGCTGCATCGGCAGCAGACGTCTGTGTTGCCAGCCGTGACACCTGCACATCGGCGGGTCTGTCCATTCCCACAGTGCTGCCTGTATCGGACAGATACGGATCACCGCGGAAGGCTCTTGCCAGTGCCGTCTTTCCAGCTTCGGCGCGGCCCGCAATCTGGCAAGCAAAGAGTCAGAAAAATCTTCTGCACGCTCAACATCAATTACAAAATTTGTCTGCACGCTCAACATCAATTACAAAATTTGTCTCGAGCATTTGGTGCCTTACAAAAAAGGCTTGCTGCGCCATACCATGACACGGCCGTTCAAGAAAGGAGCACCCCCGTCTTTCAGCACCTTGGCTTCCAGCACGCTTATGACCTGACATCAATGGCAGTGCAAAGAGGCAAACACTATTCAAAAGATTAACCTCCGCGATCGCAACGCAAACGCAAGTGGTGAAGGCGCAAGGATTTGATGAACAACTGATTCTCACCTGCTTCTTTTTTTCCTGAGGCGCTGCAACCTTTGTAGTGTTAGGAGACTTAGCCTTAGACTGTGGCTGCGGCTCCTGGTTCTTCTTTCCTTCCTTCTCAGGCACGGCGCTGCTCACTGGTACCTGCAGAGCGTTCAGACACCAAAGGATTCTACTTGAGTGCGACAAACTGTATGTCCTGATCTCAAATGCTAATCGCCCTGGTGACATGCTCAGTCTCTGAAATACGACATTAATCAGCCAAGTTCTGTAATTGCATGATGACCATACAGTCACATATGCAACATGTTCTCCTGCTTTACACTTGTGTACATTGACTGGTGACCATCACTCACCATTCCGTAATAATCAATAAGAGGCCATGCTTGCCAGCAATCATTTATCAGTGTTTAACTGGTTCACGCGTTCACATGATCACTCAAAGGTTCGAACATGGCTAACAAGAATTTAAGTAAAAATAAAATGAATGTAGATCTACATATACAATAGTAATACTTTGAGCCATAAGATGTCCTACGAATACTTCAAAATTTTTGTCGTTGCTGCGGTTGTGAATCATCACTATAATCATATTGATATATCATCGTAACTGTCCATATAGTCGTCGCTGTTGCCGTTGTTGCATGGTTGTACATAACAGTTATTCTTCTTGTACCTCCTTGATCTTGGACTGCTTAGGTGACCATCACTCACCATTCCGTAACCATCAATAAGAGGGCATGCTTGCAATCATTGATAAGTCTTTAGTGAATCATCACAATCATTGATAAGTCTTCAGTGAATCATCACCATGATCATATTGATATATATATCATCGTAACTGTCCATGTAGTCGTCGCTTTGTTGGATTGTTGTACATAATAGTTATTCTTCTTGTACCTGTTTGATCTTGGACTGCCGCAGGTATTCAAGAATCTTCTCGTTGTTGCTAACCCCTTGAGGTAAGCCTTGGATATGATCTTTGAGCTCAACTCCAAATAGCTGCTTCAGAATAGGGTTGACCTGCACACAGATGACAGTGTGATTGTGGTGCGCTTTTCAGTGTTACATGGCCCGCCCCTTTTCACGATATGTTTTCACCACTGTTGTCTCACTAAGCTATGTCTAGGGTTTGTTTTATTGATGCTACCGCGCGGTAGCACTTTTTCAATTATGTTTTGTTTGTGTGAGTGCAGGTGAACAAAATGCTGCAAACTTTGTGGCTTAGTAACAATAACATTGGTGCTGATGGAGCTAAGGAAATCGCAGCAGCACTGAAGGTACCTGAAGAGCTAGGCCAATCGCCTTGGCGCCTTCAATCCCAATATTGTTTGCACGCAAGTCGATGCTGCGAATACTACTGTTTACCTACATGCAGTCAAAACATACCAGTGGAAAGTGCTACCGCACGCGCGGTAGCAAATAAAAAAACTCAACTCTATATGTAGGTGAATCAGACTTTGACGACCCTTAACTTGTGGGATAACAACATAGGCGCTGAAGGAGCGGCGCACATGGCTGCGGCAGTTAAGGTACCCGCAAGGCTTCTCCCATTGCCTGTGCACCTGCGTCGCCTATTGCGTTGTTTTCGAGGTCCAGGCTTGTCAACGTTTTGTTGACCTGAACAAACGAAACAAATATGCTATGAAATGCTACCGCACGGTAGCATTAAAAAGCATACATATATGATGTGCAGGAGAACAAGACACTCCGCGAGCTCAACATGTACAACAATGACATTGGACCGGATGGCGCGAAAGCTTTTGCAAAGGCGTTAGAGGTACCTTGAGCATATTGGCAATGGCTGCGGCGCCTGCTGGCCCAATCTTGTTGCCTCGGATGTCAAACTCAACCAAAGTTTTGTTTACCTATTTAGTAATACAGGCCAAACAACATTTGTGAATGCTACCGTGCACGGTAGCATTTTTACGCAAGCATGTGCGATGTGCAGGAAAACAAGACCCTTCGTCAGCTTGATGTGAGCTACAATTCTATCGGGGTTGATGGCGCAAAAGCAATTGGGAAGGCGTTAGAGGTACCTTAAGCATGTTTGCGATTGCTTTTGCACCTGCTGGTCCTATGTCGTTTCCTCCCATGCGTAGCTCGATTACACTTTTGTTGTCCTATGCAATATGTACTTTTATGACTTTGCTACCGTGCAGCGGTAGCATTTGATAGCATATTTGTTTCGCTTGTACAGGTCAACAAAACGTTGACAAGCCTGGACCTCCATAACAACGGAATAGGCGACGCAGGTGCAAAGGCAATGGGAGAAGCCTTGCGGGTACCTTAACTGCTGCAGCTATGTGCGCCGCTCCTTCATCGCCTATCTTGTTATCCCATAAGTAAAGGCTCGTCAAAGTCTGATTCACCTACATATAGAGTTGTGCTTTTTTGTTTGCTACCGCGCGCGGTAGCACTTTCCACTGGTATGTTTTGACTGCATGTAGGTAAACAGTAGTATTCGCAGCATCGACTTGCGTGCAAACAATATTGGGATTGAAGGCGCCAAGGCGATTGGCCTAGCTCTTCAGGTACCTTCAGTGCTGCTGCGATTTCCTTAGCTCCATCAGCACCAATGTTATTGTTACTAAGCCACAAAGTTTGCAGCATTTTGTTCACCTGCACTCACACAAACAAAACATAATTGAAAAAGTGCTACCGCGGCCGCCGCGGTAGCATTTCTGATGCATGCTCATGACCATGTAGGTTATTAATA
>WBZZ01003604.1:50000-90000 GCA_019918135.1 Paulinella micropora
AGAAATTTTGATATACATGATTATACACTATGTGATACCGTTACATTTTCCACTTATAAATAAGTATTATTATTAATATATACAAGTATTAATATTGTATATAATATTGTAATATTAATGAGGCGCCTCATAACCAATAGTTTTATTTTAAACTGTTTATTAATATTCCCTGCGGAAAATGTTAGATCATATTTTATTAATACTAATATTAATATTAACATTTTTCTCTTGCAGTAATATTAATAACGTTTTTTTCTTCTGTATTATAATGATAACTTAAATATATATACTGACGGAAGGGGGCAGGATACAACAGAATTCATTCTCACGCGCGCTACAACACCCCCTGCCCCCCCTCCTCCCTTCCGCGCGTCCGCCTGCCGCAAAAAAAACTATTAATATTTCTGAATTTCTGGTTTCTGATTTTACAGAAAATGCTGATGTATTAATAGCACTTATTGCAGTGGTGTGCTACAGCACTAAGATATGACTAGGTACATTCAAGCGTCAAACTCAATCATCGAATTTGATTTAAGGGTCAGATTTCAGATTAGCGGTCAGATTTTAGATTAGTGGTCAGAATTCCGAGTCAAATTAGTTCAATTTAACGTTAACATTTCGCAAAATTATGCAGATTTTGCGGACGGATATAGCAGTCAAATTGAACTAATTTGAATTCTGACTACTAATCTGAAATCTGGCCGCTAATCTGAAATCTTGCCCTTAACTCAAATTCTATGACTGAGTTTGACACTTGAATGTACCCAGTAATAGGAAAAAAACTTGATTGTTCGTTTTCTCGCGGCGTGCTAACCCCCTTGCAGCTGTAGCACGCCGCTCGCAGCGCGTCCAGCATATCTGGCGACAATCAGAAATCCATCATTCAGAACTTCCTGCAACCATTTGCAAAATCAGAAATCCGAAATTCCGAATTGTTTTTTCTTTATTCTCTTTGTCAGAGGGACGGACGGACAGGCTGGATGAAGGGTGCATGAGAATTTTTTTATGTTCTCTCGCGCGTTGCCCCCCCCCCCCCACTCCGCCTCGTACACCCTTCCTCTCGCCATCCCTCGTCCACCACTCTCCCCGCCCGGCCGTTCAAAAACCAATATAGCAAACAGTACTCGCCAGAGAGTGCTGCAGTGTCACTCCGCGCTCACTCACTCGCTCACTCGCTCACTCACCGCCCACTCACCTACTCGCTCACTCACTTGCTCTCACCTACTCACTCACTCACTCGCTCACTCCTTCACTCACTCCTGCATTCGCTCACTTGCTCACTTACTTAAATCACTTATTCACTCACTCAACCACTCATGCACTTATTCACTCACTTACTCACTTGCTCACTTACTCGCAGAAACCATAAAGTCAGAACTCTGTTTTCTTCTGTTTTTGCAGGCGGACGGGAGGAAGGGGGGGGGGGGGGGGTGGGCACTCGCACCCGCACACATATACACATACACACATACACATACACACATACATACTTACATACACACACACACACACACACACACACACAGGGGGGGCAGGGGACAAAACAATTTGTTTCTTCCTTCTCGCGCGCGTTGGCCCCCTCCCTTCTGCGCGAAAAAAAAAAAACTATTTCCAAATTAGGAAAAATTTTCGCTCTCTCGCGCGCTTCCCCCTCGCAGCTGTAGCACAACCCCTGCAGCCCGTGCAGCATGTCTTTGCCAAATCAGAATCAGCAAGTTGGAACTCTGTTTCTTTTTTTCCTGACGGACGGGCGGAAGGGGGGGGGGGGGGGGGAAGGGCGGAAGGGGTGGCGGGGGGTATGTTTTGACTGCATGTAGGTAAACAGTAGTATTCGCAGCATCGACTTGCGTGCAAACAATATTGGGATTGAAGGCGCCAAGGCGATTGGCCTAGCTCTTCAGGTACCTTCAGTGCTGCTGCGATTTCCTTAGCTCCATCAGCACCAATGTTATTGTTACTAAGCCACAAAGTTTGCAGCATTTTGTTCACCTGCACTCACACAAACAAAACATAATTGAAAAAGTGCTACCGCGGCGCGGTAGCATGGATGAAATGTTGATGTTTGGGTACAGGTCAACAAACGCATTACTACCCTCAACCTCAACTGGAATAATATTGGCCCTGATGGAGCTGCTGCCATCGGGAAGGCTTTGGAGGTCAGACCTTAATTGCTTCTGCGATCAGTGCAGCGCCTTTGTCGCCGAGATTGTTGTAGCTGATGTTAAGAGTTTGAACACTTGTGCTCACCTAATTTGACCACAAATACACACAACTTTGTGTCTTTGCTACCGCAGTAGCAGTAGCAGTAGCAGTAGCTACTACTATGAAATCCGGGTGTGTGTTGCTGGTTTGCGCCATATGTGCAGAGGGCCAAGAAACAGAAAGTCGAAGCAGAGGTAAAATCGCTTCCTTTCCTTCGTCTTCTTCCCTTTTATGTAATCTTCTTCTTCTTTGTCTTATCCTTCTTAATCTATCATCTCTTCTTTCTGTCCCTCCTCCTACCTCCTCCTTTTTCCGCCTCACCCTGCTCTTTTCCTTTCCTTTTGTTCGCAGTCCGTGTTGCGCAAGGACCTGCGTGCGCATCAAGCCAGCTGCCCCTGCCGGCCCGTCACTTGCCAGTTCGCGTGCGGCGCGCGCCTGCTAGCGCGCGACCAGCAGCAGGTGCGCACAATCTCTACCACTGCCTGATCTACCAATATATAAAGGTATGCATGTATGTTTGTATGTCTTCTTCTTCTTCTTCTTCTTCTTCTTCTTCTTCTTCTTCTTCTTCTTCTTCTCTTCTTCTTCTTCTTCTTCTTCTTCTTCTTCTTCTTCTTCTTCTTCTTCTTTTTCTTCTTCTTCTTCTTCTTCTTGGCAGCACGAGTCCAGGATGTGCCGTCTGAGGCGGGTGAGCTGTCGCCATCAAAGACGAGGTTGTGTTATGTTGTTGTGCAATTTGCTCTTCAGTGTCGATGTTGTTATTGTTGTTGTTGTTGTTGTTTTTTTGTTGTTGCTGCTGCTGCTGCCGCACTTATTTTTGGTATAGTATTACGTTAATGTTGTCGCTGTCCTAGGCTGTAACGCAAGCTTCCCTTCCCAGCAACTCGACACGCACCTCTACCAATGTCCCTACGTGCCGGTGTATTTCTCTCTCTCTCTCTCTCTCTCTCTCTCTCTCTCTCTCTCTCTCTCTCTCTCTGTCTTTCGATGGCGACGACAATGGCAACAGTGACAACACAACATTTAAATATAATATTGCGACAGCGACATCATCATCAACAAGGACGGCGACAACATAAGATTGAACAATAAGGACAGCTATGACGACAACAATAACGGCAGCAGCAACGACAGCAGTAACGACAGCAGCAACAGCAGCAGCAGCAGCAGCAACTACAACAACAACAACAACAACAACAACAACAACATCATCATCATCAACATCATCATCATCATCATCAACAACAACAACAACAACAACAACAAAAACAACAACAACAACCGCTGCAGGTGGTCTTCGCCTACCGGTCGCTGGGCTGCCTCAGCTCGATCGCCCGCAAGGACATGCCCGAGCACTTGCGCGCCGACGCCCAGCGCCATAGTCATCAAGTCGCAGCAAAGCTTGACGCAACGCTTTGGTCCATCCATTTCTCCTCCTTTCCCCCTCTATTCTTTCCCACCTGGCTGCCCTCCTGCCTTCCTTGCCTGCCTTTTCTTACTGCGTATTCTGTCTTTCAGATCGCTTGCCTGTTCGCTTCCTTCGATTTTCTGCTGGCTTCGTGTTCTCTATTTCGTGCTTGCTATGTCCGCCTTTCCTCATGTCTTTTCTTTCTTTGTATTTCCTTTTTCAATTGTTTCTTCTTGTACTTAATCCTTTCCTTTTTCATTTTTGTTTCTTTCAATATTTACCCAACATGTTGTTGTCTAATACTATCTTTTCTGTGTTTTCCGTATTTGTCATCCTCACTCTTTGAGCAAAGTGCGTACAATCTGACCCGTTCACAATACCTCACACTGGCCACGGGATATATTTCAAAAGTGTTTCCATAGGATATGCGTGTGTATGTGTGCGGGTAGATGAACTGGAGAAGCGTTGTAAGGATTCAGAGTCCAGACTTGGTGAGCTGGAGAGCGAGCACAAGGAATCAGAGACCAAGGTTGAAGAATTGAAAAACTCGAAGGCCGAGTTAGAGGCCAAATTGGATGAACTAGAGGCTGAATTTAAACAGCTACAAAAAAGCCACGATAAGCTGAAAAATGCGAAACCGTTGATTTATTGCCAGTCCGAAACTTATGGAGAATTCTGTCCTCGCTGGAACTTTCCAGTCTCTATCGAATTGGAGGCGTTTGGACAAAAGTGGAAGCTTGTGTTTCAAGCGAAAGGAAATCAGGTCCAACTATGTATTGGGAAACAAATGTGGGGAGCTCCCTCGCTGGCCCGCGGCTCCTTTAAGATCTATCTTTTAAAAGCTGATGGTTGCTTTTACACAACAGAAACCATATCTTTCGACAGTATACACGTTTGGGAAGGAGATGGACGATCGAATGCACGTACTTGGCTCCATGCCCATGTCCAAATTCACTGCGGCGTCTGCCTTTGGCAACAAGGTAATGGTTTTGGGTTACATTGCGACTCATGGCGAATGACAAAGATCCGGCGAGGTTCGGAAATCATGTTGCGGACCTTCTCTTTTCGCCTGGATTCCTTTGCGCCGTCTAGCGCTTCGCATCTTAATGTGTGAGTTCGAGATGCTTTGGCTACATATTTCAGTTCGGGATGCTTTTTATTTGCTTCAACTCCGAGGCTTCGTATTTTATGTTCGATTTAGATTGTTTGCTTTGACTTATTTCTGAAAATTCCTTTTCTATATGACTGTACTTTTGCTAACAACTAAGAGATCTTCTTAAGTTTATTGAGACCCTTGAACGGATGTGCTACGTGGGTTAAGGGACCAGCAACTGCGACCCCCGCACAGGACCCCTTCTTGCTGAACGAGGCACTTACTTACGGTTTGAAGGACTCGGATGGCGCCGAGTAAACACTGCGCCGATGTCGTACGTGACCTCATGACGTCGACGACAAAATTAGAATTATCGCTGCCATGCGAAATAACTGGACGGTCTCAATCATTTTATATGCCAAGAATTTGCCGACTTGCAGTGCGTACCGAAATTATTATCAGCATCTTCGAACTTCCCGATCGAGTAGCAGGCACAGTCAGCAGTACGTATATTGCAAAGAGTTAGAAATATTATCAGGGCACGCTGAGGTGTGTGTCAAGGGTATTTAATGATAAAGCAATAAAATGAATGTGAGGACGTGAGCCTGAGCCTAGTACAGTGAAGACTTGATAAAGAACGAAAGACAAAAAAAATATTTACTGTTGACAGAAAATACAGTACTAGCAGTAAACTATAGCTAAATCGGGCCGGCATTTTGAATTACTAGCGAACGGTGGCCCGGCGCAATACTAGAAGTAAAAAGGCTGGCCCGGCGCGGGTAGCTATTAGCTTTGTGATCAGTACTAGCAGTATGACTAGTATGATATATTTCAACTAAATTATTGATAAATAAATACCAATTAATCTAGTTAACTCAGGTTGATGTAATTCATTAGATTCACTTTAGATTCAGGGTTGAACGGACACACCGATACACATCTCCCGGGCACTTGATAAATTCTGGCAGGAACCCCTGCAAATTCACATCATGAGTCTTCTTGTGGTGGCCCATGCAAACCAGTTTGCATTTTTGACCTGTGTTTCACCCCCAGAAAGTTGTTCAAGAATCCGGTGAAAGTGGGATTTTCGATGCCCATCAAGTGATTGTGCTCGAAATCCAACGAATACTCAAATGACTATTCAGGAGCCAAGGGTATTGTAAACAGGAAACTGCACAACAGTAACTTGTGACATCTGCAGCTGACCCAGAGGGACAAAAAGTTGATAAACTTGACTTGACGCCTGTTTTTGGGTCACCCGCAACTGTTTTTTTTTTGTGTGAAGTTTGGTGAAGATTGGCAAAGCTTCGTCCTACTTCTAGTTTACTGATGCAGATAAGCACTGTATTGACCGCTTAGCTTATCTCCCTGTTACTTCTTCCACCCCGCTCCATTCCCTTCCCCCCCTCCCCCCCCCCCCCCCCCGCGGCTGATTTGAAAAATTATTCTGATATGTTTGTTTCCTGACACTCATCAAGTTACCGGAATACTATGACGTACTAGTAATGGAAACATCATTTCCCAGAAACCAGCACCAAACAATAGACAACAAACCTCAAGAAACGACCGACAAACAGCAAACAATCAATTACAACACAATCAATTCAAAAAAGACAACAACCGACCCGACCTGACAAGCAACAGCGACAGACAAGCAACAAGAAGCAAGTTACCGCCGTCTGGCAACAAGCATAACAAGCAACAAGGAATATAACAAGCAACAAATAACAAGCAATGACCAACAAACAACAAGCAACAAAGGTCAGTGACACCAGTGACAAAGACAAACAAGCAACGATGAATACGCAACAAGGAATGATGGGATATTGGATAAAGACAACCAACAAGCAACAACAATATACTATCAATTTTTTGACAAGCGATAAACGAACAGGCAACATGCAACATGCAACAAGCAACAAGCAACAAGCACAAGCAGCAAGCAGCAAGTAGCAAAAGACAAGCAACAAGCAACAAGCAACAAGCAACAATAAGACAAGCAACGGACAAGCGACAAGCGACACGCAGCAGATGACAAGCAAAAAGCAACAAACAACAAACAATAAGCGACAAACGACCATCGACAAGCGGCAAGCATTAACAGGAGGCAGCAAGTGACAAATGGCAAGTGACAAGGGACAAGGAAAAAAGAACATTGACACAACTCCAAGCAACAAGGTAAGCGACAAGCGATTTGCGACAGCAAACAACAAACAACAAACAAGCAACAAATAGCAAGCGACAAGCGATTTGCAACAACAAGCAAGAAACAACCAACAAACCAACAAACAAAAGCCGACAAAAACAGCTAGAACAGCCGACAAGCAACGAGCAACAAGTGACAAGCAACAGGTGACAAACGACAACGACATGTGGCGACAGGCGACAAGCGACAGGTGACAGGCGACAAGAATTGCCGTTGCGGCGCTTCCGAAATGAGACAAATGAGTACTCAAATGTGCATACATCTCATGTTTTTTGTGATCAGACAACCATTCTTATATTTCTTATCATACTTCAACAAAGAAATACAAGGTAGGAAGCATGATTCGCGAGGTTTGGAAGCGCAGCAGATAATTAGGGAACGGGTGCTGTCGGAAGCAGAACTGCTGACTCCAACTCCACACAGCCTCGCTGCTCACAACTACCACATCAAACAGATGCCCAATGCATTGCAATCAAACGACCGCTAGCTACTCCTCCGGAAACAAACCCTTTACAACACGAACCTCTGAGAGGGCCGTCACAACTTTTTGATGTAAAGAATTCACAAAACACACAAACGATCGAAAACAAAAATTGCAAAAACAGGAAATGCAAGATAAACATCCTGCCTGACGTTCCTGCTACTCATTTCCCCAACCCAGAAACACGCAAACACATAATAGACTCATAATCTCGAGAACCAACCCCCCCCCCCCCCCCGAATGCAGGGAGGTTCAACGTGACTGAATGACACTGATTTCCCTTCGTGAGAAATCATTGGTTGTGTGTATAGAGAGAGAGGTAGAGTGAATCGAACTTGATGATGAAACAACAACAGCAGCAGCAGCAGTAGTAGTAGTAGTAGTAGTAAGTAGTAGTAGCAGTGGTAGCAGTAGTAGTAGTAGTAGTAGTAGTAGTAGTAGTAGTAGTAGTAGTAGTAGTAGTAGTAGTGGTAGTAGTAGTAGTAGTAGTAGTAGTAGTAGTAGTAGTAGTAGTAGTAGTAGTAGTAGTAGTAGTAGTAGTACTGAGTAGTAGTAGTAGTAGTAGTAGTAGTAGTAGTAGTAGTACTGAGTAGTAGTAGTAGTAGTAGTAGTAGTAGTAGTAGTAGTAGTAGTAGTAGTAGTAGTACTTAGTAGTAGTAGTAGTAGTAGTAGTAGTAGTAGTAGTAGTAGTAGTAGTAGTAGTAGTAGTACTGAGTAGTAGTAGTAGTAGTAGTAGTAGTAGTAGTAGTAGTAGTAGTATGAAAGAATTAATTACCAAAGATAGAAATCATGATACTTAATTATTACCAATAGGCTCTTCACAGTTTTTATGTATATATTTCTTCACTATTTTCATCCGGCCGTGCCTTCACCAAATATAGTCAAGATATACTTTCGGTAAACTTCACAAGACTCGATGATATATTTTTTCCGAACTTAACAATGATAATAGACGGTCACTACTAACCGGCTGATAGTATAACGGATAAACCATATGACCGGTGATAAGGGTCTAATTACAAACTTACAACGCCACGGCGTACTGCCACGAAAAACCGTCACGGTCCTGTCCTGTTGAGTGGCAGACGGTCACTGTGATCTGGTTCAAAAAGGTATTAATGTAGTAATATTCAACTTATCAATAATGGTGACTCTGAGAGAGAGACTCGTGACTTATTATTCCTACAAGTGGCAAATATTTTATTTATAAAA
Source organism: Paulinella micropora (assembly GCA_019918135.1). Taxonomy (NCBI): domain Eukaryota; phylum Cercozoa; class Imbricatea; order Euglyphida; family Paulinellidae; genus Paulinella; species Paulinella micropora. Next base: position 58,603 of record WBZZ01003604.1, read on the forward strand.
CTTCAACAGTCTTTGCGTAACTTCGCCGGAGTAAAATAAATAAATAAATAAATAAATAAATAAATAAATAAATAAATAAATAAATAAATAAATAAATAAATAAATAAATAAATAAATAAATAAATAAATAAATAAATAAATAAATAAATAAATAAATAAATAAAAATAAAAATAAAAATAAAAATAAAAATAAAATAATAATCATAATAATATTACTGTGGACATTCAAGTGGCAAACTATCCAACTTTGATCTCATCATGAGTCGTTCTCCATCAATATAAGTGATACGACAAATATGAAGCCAGCATTGAAAAGTTTAAGACAAGAGCTTTCCAACGGTGTGCGCTGCATTTCCGTATCTCAAATATCAATGGAGAAAGATGAGGTCAAAAGTTTGAATGTTTTGCTATTGACTTACGATATACCGAAGAATGACTTTAATGATTATACTTTACCCAACAGTAACGGATGACTAAAACGATTGGTAGGGGTATTAATAACAGAACAATAACTGGACCCACTTAATGGGGGCAGATATACCCACTCGGTCCATTAAGGTGGATTGGCATTAGTTATTCTGATAGGGGATCTAACCGCATAACCCGGTTAAATACATGGATATATTAGTTACCAAATCTATAGTCTAACACTCCCCCTGATTACTTTAGATTAGTCCAAACTGTGACATAATTAAAGATAATCCTTAAGCCTGTGGAAATATGTATTAGCATAACAATGATGGACATCAAATTAATATTACACCTATTGATTATCCACTCCCTCTCCTCTCGTAAAAGTAGATACATCGGCTCTGCTAACAGGGATGTCCCATTCAGAGCTATGCCCCGGCCCATAGCGCAATACGTGTGACTCACGTACTGTGGTCCTGCAATAGCAGTGTGACGTAGGTAGTAGAGCGCTCGCACCCCTCAGTGCTATCCCTTAATCTAGCTACCTTTATACTGCCTTCCCAGAAACTTATTATTTCTAACTTACTTCAAGGGGAGACTCTAACTGAATGAAATATCATGTTATGATACTATCATAGGCAAATATGAGTTGATCCCAGTTGATATAAATTTGAAAAATATGCACTAATAGCCATAAACATAGAATATGTAATCATCATACATGATAAAAATAGTTAAATATCAGGGAAATATCAAACCCGATTAGCATTGTCTGGAACGCATTGTCTGGGTCCCTGCAAGGTTGTCAAAACATACAACATAAAAACGAGCGTAAATTTTGCGTGAAATTCGCAAACCCGCATATACCCGTCTGCACACACCAATACAACCTCATGCAATGAGACATGCACAGAAACGAGAATAAACGCACATATTTATGATGCACATACGATAACGCAATAAAAACAGGTATAATTACTTAATATATGACCGGGCAAATATGACTTATATACAATACAATACACATGACAGGTAAAGATATCGCTGGATAGCAGCAAAACAAACATGCTGGGCCTCCACAGCCTATACGCAGTTATGAACATGCCGGTTCCGCTACCTGAAGCACCTGCTGGTAAGATGTATATAATCATAGCATATAGATAAACATGTAACCATAAGAAACAACATATGACAACATCATCATGAAATAATTCTGTATAGACGCGCAACATTACCGACATTACAACAGAAAACATCAACATGAAGCTAATAACATTAAAGGTTGCATTTTAACATTCATTATCTATTACATCCGACGGTTGTCATAGGATACAAGCATATACCGAGAAATATGCGCGATCCGATCACATCGACAACTATGTCTACCATTTAGTTGCGCTAACAAAATTATAACCATAGTTCAAAACTCCCTGGTGGCCTCATTGGGTCTACTTAGTTTACAATCTATATGTCTGGTAATTACTATTACTATTAACTATTATCATGACATTAACTTCGATTAAGTCTATATAGCAAAGTAGATCATCGACACATGCGATATAATCTATGTAACATGTATAAACTTCTAATGTCGCAATAACAGCAGTGGCTCTCTCTCCCCCTCGCTTTTCGGAGTTTCATGTAGCAAAAGTGAATTTAGTTGATACATATTTAGACATTAAAGGAGACAAGAGCAAAATACACAATCAATCAAAATACAGCAAACAATAATGTCATATAACGCATGGTGCGGAATGCATAATACAACAAAGCAAAGCTATTCAATCGGCATTTCTACCGTGACATGCCCGCAGATTGGCGAGAATTGCGGAAGTGCAAGAGATTTAGTCAGGTAATCTGCTAAATTTTTCTTTGACGCAATTTTGTACAACTGCACGGACCTTGCGCGGCACCTGTCGAATAAGTAATGAAAACGCACTGCAATGTGTTTAGTACGGTTTTCACCCAAGCCACGAGCCGACAATGAGATAGCTCCTGAGTTATCCTTGAGGATCGGGATGGTGCCCGGCGAGTAACCCATATCTACCAGCACCTTCCGAATGGCCTCTGCCTCCCTAACCGCCTCATTTGCGGCCATAATCTCAGCTTCGACAGTCGAATTGGCAACAACGGACTGCAACTTAGAGAGACTGAAATCGGGGTCAAGTTAAAGAAGAAAATGAAACCACTTCGAGATCTTCTGTCCTCAACACGAGAAGCGAAATCGGAATCGCAATAACCGAACACAGGGGTCTTTGCCGGATTTCCTTTGGAATTCACCCTTCACCGAGCTTGACTGAGTTCTAAGCTAAATGAGTAGGGTCAATGTCCTGAAACGATTCCATCACGGGCGACCCGGAAAACTGCCTGTGCTTACGCTCCCCCTGGTTAGCGTAACTCCACATCGAAGTGATAGTTTTGTCCGCTCTACGAAAGAAAATCCCACGAGGGGTAAGCAAAAACCTGCAAATCTTATCGATACGCGAATACGCACGAGGGGGGTTCGGGATCATATCCAAAGCTGCCATATTCAAAGCGCAAACGATCAAAGGCTGAGTGTTGACTGCTACGAAAGTAAGACACCGATGAGAGTACGAAGATCATACTCTAAGATGGGATGTCCGGGCTTGAGTGGACGAACAACATCAGAGGTATTGGGGGACTTGGCGGGAATAGCGCCGTCATAGCTAAGCTTGAGCAACACGGCTTTAATATAAATCCTCTGGTGTACAAGGATGCCATTCTCGAAATGATCGAGAGAAATGTTTTTGAACGATGTGGCAACACCGAGGTCCTTGCATCTCAAACCACTTTTCTGGAAGAACTTAACTAACTCAAGGTGTTCTTTCTCGTTAGCTACATGCAATCCATCATCTACATGAAATGCGATCAATGTGGTGTGCTGTGGGTTGTTGTTCTTCACAATAGAATACGATGCCTTGTCAATGGCAAGGGGCTTAACCACTATCTCATTCAACACATCGTACCAAAGCCGTCCTGATTCAGGGTGGCCGTAATACGCTTTGAGAATGAGCCACACCCACCCAACACGTTCAAAACTAGGTGGAGGACGTGCGTAGATGGTGTAAGGCATGATAGCGTGCAAATATGCAGTGACAAAGTCAACAAGCCTCAAATCTCTGTTATGAACAGCAGCGTGCGCAACAAACATGAGAAATGTGCGGTGATGAGCAGTAGGAGAATATGTACGTTTAGCATTAAAATGAATGCCAGGTTCCATTAAATCTCCTCTTATTGCTGTTCTGGCCTTGCGATAAGTACCACCTTTAGGGTCTGGTATTACCGTATCTACCCATGCTAGTGGTATTATTTTACTGCCGCTTCTCCTCGCCTCTGTCTCTCTCACCCATTCGAACGATCTCAACTCTTCCTGCTGCTGTATCTCTTTCTCTCTTGCTGCCTTCTTGTCTTGTGGTTTGATATCGGGAGGCAGTTAGCAATATTCCACCAGATGAACTCAAGATAGGAACTATGGCATTATGCATGAACAGTGATAGGCCTAGATCACCTCATGTAGTCAGGATGGATAGTGCTCAGCCAGTTAGCCCAGCACCAACAGAAGCTAGTCAGAGTGAGAGCGTAAACGAAGGAGTAAATGAGACAGCAAGAACTGACCGATCAGAAAGAGACGATGAAGAAGAGGAATCCTTTGAACATACTCCGGGAGATTGGACAAACCCAGACAGCAGTCAGTATGGTCAATTCCCGAATAAGTGGATGTCCCCTTCAAATTATTTCACTAAATCGGAACTCAAGGAGATAGGATACGAAAAAAGAGTAGCTACAGAAACCCCAGATACCGCAATTTGCCATAAGTTTTCCTTATATCGCTTATACTAATTCGCACCCTTACATTCAAGAGATCTTAGGTCCTGTCCCCAGACCAAGTCCGATTGAAGAGCCGGGAGCTGAAGAAGAAGATGAGGAAAGGAATGAAGGTGGTAATATCATGCACAATGCCCATGCTATGGTCAATCTGTCTAGAGATAGTATAATTGATGCAGGAATGCGGTGTACAACCCAGATCTGCCATATACCCTGATAACCGCCACTTGGGATAATTCAGGAAATGCTGTAGTGCATCAGAATGGACAGATCATTTTGCTAGACAAACCCATACCAGTTGATAAGGGAGCAATTCTTGCGCAAGGTCGCAGAGCCCAGGACAACATATACGTTTGGGATAAGCCTGGCATAAAGCAACTAGATCCTAACCTCATCTTTGACCCACACACAGGGAAGCAGGTTGACAGTAGGAAGAAGCTTGCTAAACTGAAGGATCGAAAGAAGAAGCACATAAACCACAGTACAGTAGTATAGGGTCGCACTTCGGCACACTTTTTCACGACATACCCCGCCCCGCCACAGAGACACACTCCGGCCGGCCGCGGGGACAAAATGGCAACGGACTGTAAGTAGTGGAAACAAATCATAAAATGACACACATAGCCTTTCACAACATTGAACACAGTCACAGCAGTCAATTTGCGAAAAAAGAAATATAACGGGTTTTGCGGTTTTTCTTGACTTTTTTTGTTAAAGTTTCTGTTAGATAGAAAAATAAAATAGAATTGAACAGCCATACTTCGATGCGACGCGTCGTACTTTTTGTGCGACGCATCTTTTTGCTTTTTTGCTCTGTCGTTCGTTTCTGTCTTTTCGTCGCAACCCACAAACCATAATATATCATATAATTGTCCATAAATCTCATTCCGAAAAATTTGAAAGATAAAGATGCTTGGAAAGAACAATTCCAAGTTAATAGATATAGTTTAAGCAAACTAAACGAAATGAAAATAAGACAAGAGAAGGAGATAGAGAAAGATGAGATGATAATCGAGAATATGAAGAAAGAGTTGGAAAAAAAGAAAGAGAGACTAGATGCGCTGAATGAGACGATATTCGAAAGAGAGAGAGAGAGAGATGATATCGAAGAAGACTTAATGGATGATAGAAGAAAGAAGATAAAGAAGAGAAAGATTGAAAGTGAGATGAGCTTGATGAAGCAATGGAGGAGAGGGAATAGGGGAATGTTGAAAGCAGGAGAGATAGCTGAAATGGAAAGAAGGATTGAAAGTGGAACGACGTTTGCTGAGGCGTGTGTGATGTTGAAGAGGATAGATGAAATAAGTGAAAAGGTAGTAGAGGGAGAGAGAAATATGAATAGGGTGTTCAGGTAATAGTTGAATATTATGTCGGGTGAATCTGCCCCAAATTCAATACATCTATCGATGTAGTCGGTACAGCTTACTGCTGTATATATTTCAATACATCTATCGATGTAGTCGATACAGCTATCGCTGTATATATTTCAATACAGCTTACTGCTGTATATATTTTTATATGAGGGATATATTTTCATAACCAAAATTTTTATATTATGTCCTGGGCACGACATTAAACTGCCCCTACATAAGCACACATATTGTCCCTCTGTGTGTGTTTATGTAGATGCCTCCAAAGAAGAAGCCTGAAGAAGGGAAAGACCCTGTGAAGGTAATCTCTTTCTTTTTTTGTTGTTGCTCAGATTGATGTTTGTATGTTTAGGATATTACTAAGGGGGTTGCTGGCTTGAACTTTGTTGTAAATGTTGGTGCAAAAAAAGGAGCAAAAAAGGGAGGTAAAAAAGGAGGTAGAAAGAAGGGTACCCCTAACTCTATTATGAGGTTTGCGCCTATGTACGCAGTCATTGACAAAGAAAGTGGAACCGCTGTGGTGTATGATGAACCTGACGAAAAAAGGATCGAATTGGCGGTATGGGGACATAAGCCAGCACCACGCTTCCCCGAGCTTTTTGTTGTTGTATTAGCGAGCGGTCAGCATGTACTATTCCGAAATCTTGCTAACGTTCACGAAATTTCTCTGAAACTAAAGCTTGGAAAAATCAAAACAGTTTATTCAGCTCGAATGTTCGATGCTGAGGTGGAGGAGGATGAGGAGGAGGAGGATGAAGAAGGTGAGAATGATGAGGCTGTTGTGGAGGATGAGGCTGCTAATGTTTAGTTGCTTTCTCAAGTTTCAGTTTTGTTTTAATATTAAATCTGTTAAGTCTGTTCAAATATATATAATTGTCTTACTGATTTTTAATTTCAATAACTTACAAATCTAATATTTCTTTTTTCTTTTTAATCCGGGCACTACTACGAATATTCTCCGGTTTTATGTCTAATGACTTTAATAAGTGGCCGGTCTTTTTTTCTTTTGTAGCTTCCTTGACTTTATCTGCTAGTTGAGGTTTTATTTCTTCTTCAAGTTGTTCATTCATTTTAGACTTTAATAATTGCTGAGGGCTAACTAGTTCGTTTTCATTAAGTATCAACTTGAAGCCCTTTCGGCCTTTAACAGTATATACCTTCTTAGAATACTGAACATCGCCTTTACTGAAAACTGTTCGTTCTAGTTCTTTCCTGACTGTTTCCCCTTTTGGAAACTTATTGATAAGACCGGCTCTATATATTTCTTGGTCGTTCTTCTTTTTGCCCTCATAGACTTCCATAGGTGTGGCTTTTATCGTATTATGGAAGGTGTTATTATAATTATTAACAATTTCATTAATGTAAGGCACCCAAATAAAATCATCATTAACTTCCCACATAAAATTCAAGTCGTTTCTTATTGTTCTAATAAACCTATCTACTATTCCCATAGTTCGGTGGTCACCAACTTCGTTCGTTGTATGTTGAATTCCGTTCTCTTTAAAGTATTCAGCAACTTGGCCTTTATATTCACTACCGTTGTCAGATGTAATCCTTTTAGGTTTCGGCATTTTTTTTAATCCTTCCAATACTTCGCCAGTTGTTTTATTTTTGATAGGTTCAATCCATCCACGACGAGAATAAACATCAATCATTACTAAGCCAAAATTGTAGTTTTTGTTTCCTTTCTTAGTTGCTATTTTAGACATGTCCATCAAGTCGATAAACACTTGGCTTAATGGTTCTGGTTCAGGAGCTAGTATAGTATTCCATTTTTTGGGTGCTTTAGATTGATGGTGTATTTCAGAAGCCTCTTCAATTTTTTGTTTTTCAAGTTCTTCTTCTTCATTTTGACTACTGTTCTGTGTACCTACTACAGCGGTAGCTGAGTGTTTATTATCCATCCTTTAAGTTTTGGTGAAGCGTGGTTCTATATATTAAAACTTTAAAAACATTTTTGAAATATCATTACTTTCTTTTTTTGACTTCTCCGGTTGTCCCGCATAAACATTGACATTAACACGGCCGGACTTTTTCCCCCCTTTCTTCGGCTGAGGCTCCTCCTCGCTTTCGCTTTCGCTATCCTCGCTCTCTTCCACTTCAGGCAGTTTCTTTTTTACCGCTTTCTTAGTCTTCTTTTGCTTAGTCTTAAGTTTCATACCAGCAACCCGTCTGGCAACGATATCGACAAAGTCCTGTTCGACCTCTTCATCGCTTTCACTGCTTTCCTCGATCGGCTCACCATCTCTGCCGTCTATCATATCCTTCGCCAACTGCTTCTTAGTAATGTGCTCCATCTTTTCGTCTTCATTCATTTCTTTAACATTCTTCGCCTCTTCCTCCGCTAGTAGCTCCCGGGCTCGCTCAATCTTTCTCTGCTTAGCCTGGTTCTTCTTCGCCTCCCACCCCTTTTCAAGATTTTTCATAGCAACCTCTCTATTACCTCTCGGCATTTTATAACTTGTTTATATTTTCATACAAAATAATATTATTTAGTTTTTATTAATAAACAATTTCTTAACAAATATACAAATGTCGCAATTCAAAAGTTTATTAGGCCTTAATGAGCTAGCCGTCGATAGTCTAAATATACTTAACTTAGACTTAACGAACACTAATATTATAGGCTTAAACACTGATAGAGTGCCAGAAGATGCCAACCCTATAAATCTATATTATACCGATGCTCGATTTGACGCTAGACTGGCTTTAAAATCAACAACAGACTTAAAGGAAGGGGTTAATTATTATTGGACTGATAACCGCTTTGACACACGTCTCGCTTTAAAATCAACCTCGGACTTAAAAGAAGGCGCCAATTTATACTATACGACAGCAAGATTTGATAGTCAATTAGCCACTAAAACAACAACAAACTTAGCTGAGGGGACTAATCTTTACTACACTGATGGAAGGTTTGACACAAGATTTTCAAACAAATCAACTACGGACTTAAAAGAAGGAACCAATTTATATTACACTACCGCAAGATTTGATAATCAATTAGCCACTAAAACAACTACTAACTTATCAGAAGGCACCAATCTTTACTATACGACGGCGAGAACGAATACAGACTTTGATAATAGACTTTCTATCAAAACAACTACAAACTTAGCAGAAGGTACAAATCTATATTATACGACAGCAAGATTTGATAGTCAATTAGCCACTAAAACAACGACAAACTTGGCGGAGGGAACCAATCTATACTATACGTCAGCTAGAGCGAATTCAGACTTTGATACACGGCTAGGCAATAAGTCAATAGATGCTTTAAGTGATGTAGTGATAACAACACCGGCAGACAACCAATTACTTATTTATTCAACAGGACAATGGAGGAACACGGCTTCACCTTTTCTGCGACTAGACGGCACAGCCAGCATGACGGCCGGATTAAATATGGGAGGATTTCGATTACAAATGTTAATCTTGTTGATGGCATTGATGTTTCCGCCCTTGACACGAATGTCGTTAAACTAACAGGAGACCAAACCATAGCAGGAAATAAAAAATTTACTTCAACAATAGAAGTGCGGGGTGCTACTGGTCCAACCGCTTTTGATGGTATCGGTATTGCCTTTGATACGGCGACAAATATAGGAGCGATTACCGCACAAAAAATAGCAACTGCGGCTTATTATCCAATACAAATAACTGGCTCGTATGTAGATTTATACGCAGGCAATACTTTAATAGCTACCGCGACTGGCACTACATTATCTTTAAACAACAACAAAATAACAAACTTAGCCACACCAACAGCAACAACAGACGGGGCAAACAAAAGTTATGTAGATACATTAGACGGACAAAATGTGAAACTAACAGGAAACCAAACCGTAGCAGGAATTAAGACATATAGTAGTGGTCTTGAAATAACTGGAAATTCAACGAATGCGACGACAAGGGGGGTATTCGTGGTCTTTAACTCCACGTCTAATATAGGAACTATCGGATGCCTTAACATGAGCACGGGCGTAAATTATAACTTTGAAATAATTGCTAAAAAAATAAGTTTCATTATTGATGGCGCGATAGTCGGTTGGGTAAATGCTTCTGGGCTAGATTGTAATAGCAGCAAAATAGCCAACCTTGGAACTCCGACATTATCGACGGACGGAGCAACAAAAGGGTATGCGGACACATTGGACGGGCAAAACGTTAAAATAACAGGAGACCAAACAATAACAGGAATTAAAATATTTAATGGAAGTAGAAATGATGTAAGAGCACTAAATTTGTTAAGCCAAGCTGATTTCAATAATGTGGATATCATTAATGGCGGAAATATTACATATAATGGAGCAAGGATATTAAACCAAAATGGAGGAGATATCTTTTTCAGTCAGACAACGGGAGATTGGCAGTCTTTCTTATACACTTTAAATACTGCTTCAAGCGGAACCGTAGACCAAAGAGGATATGTATTTACTAATGTAGCATTTGACGCAAAAGGAGCAGGACTTTATATTTCAAAACTCTCAGATAGTAAATTTATGTCGTCCGATATCGTTCGTTTTAATAATGCGGGCGGTATGAAGTTTTATGGAGCCTTAGACATGAATTCAAACGATATAACAAGTGGCGGAACGATAAGTGGGACAACAATAACGGGGACTACAATAACCGCGAGCACTAAAGTAACAACAGCAATAGGTAAGCCGATAATCATAGGCAATACAACAAAGGGGACGGGGCCGTCGGCTGGATTAGAAATATATGGTGCTTATGGTGATTTTACTTCTGGGCCACATATACAAGCGATTACAACGGAGGACGCGTATCCGTTATTTACGATAGCCAATTTAGGTCATAATAATATAATTCTTGCTTTTCATGCTTATTTAGATAATGCGGGATGGAAATCAAGTTATGCGAATGCGAATTTCCGAATAGCAAAGGTAAGCAATACGCTCTCTTTTGGCTATAAGTCAGGAATAGCGGCGGGAAGTGCTATAACCTGGTCCGAGGCGATGAACATAGACAATACAGGATTAATAACGGCAAATGTTGGAATAACGACTGCGTCAGGTAAGCCGATAATCATAGGAAGGACGACGAAAGGAATAGGTGCGACAGGAGGCTTAGAATTGTATGGGGGGTTTAATGACCTTACCGCAGGAGCGCATATACAAGCGATTACATCAGAAGATATTTATCCTACATTTGAACTACTTAATTTAGGCCACAATAACATAAATATGGCTTTTGATGCTTATGTTGATGCCGGAGGGTGGAAATCAAGTAATGCGGGTTCAAACTTTTTAATTAATAAATTTTCAAACAAACTTAGATTTTTGTATGATAGTGGTAAAGCCGTTGGAACTGCCATTCCTTGGTCTCTGGCACTTGAACTTGACACAGCGGGATTATTAACAACAAAGGCAATAACGGCAAGTGGATTAATAACGGCGAATGCGGGGATTACATACACGGGAGTGCTAACGACCACGACATTAACCAGTGGAGCAAAGATAGGAATTCAAGGAGGAGTGGATGGAGGAACCACTAGGGGAATATATATGTGGGAAACGGCAAATACAGCGTGGGGTATTTATATGGCGACTTCTGGGGCGGGTAAATCATTAAAAGGAGGAACAGCACCAGCCGCGAATGGAATTAATTCTTATGCTATAAGATTTAGAAGTAGCACAGGAGCAACGGAAGGTTTTATATGGGAAAATTGGAATGATACTGCTTTAATGTCAGTGAGAGCAAGTGATGGTTATCTGTGGTGCGCGAGTGGCATAACATCAAGCGCAACTATTACTATGAATGACACAACATCTCAACTCTATTTTGCTGACGGCACGACAACTACGTGCGGTATAAGGTGGTCTGACGACAACCACGGCATATTTTGTAAGAGAAACACAAATGAAATGTATTTTAGGGAATACGGCACTTGTTATTTTCAAACCACGGGAGCAAACACGAGAGCAACACTTACCAGTAGCGGAATTGTTAATACTTCGGACAGGAGACACAAAACCGACATAAGGGATGCCAAATTCTGCGGTTTGGATTTCATTAATGCTCTTAAACCAAAGTGCTTCAAACTTAGAGAATCAAAAAGAGAGAACTGCGGATTTATCGCTCAGGATATTGAAGAATTAGTAGAAAAAAAATTAATATGTTTTAATCCAGTTGAAGACCATAAAGTGTCAAAAGAAGACGGGACAACCGAAGAATTAAAAACAATGAATTATTTTGATTTAATAGCACCAATAGTTAAGGCGACGCAGGAATTATCAGAAAAGGTAGTTAATTTAGAAAAAGAAAATAAAACTTTACTTAATATAATACAAGATTTAACCAACCAATTAGCAGAAATCAGAGCAGTCGTATTTCCACCTAATGCCCCCTAGATTACATCCGCCGCCACCTATTATTGATATGGCGGATGGCGAGATGACACCAGAGTTGAAGAACCGCGTGCTAGATGTCCAAATTAAGCAGGAAGAAAAAAAAATTGACCACGAATACGAAGACAACTGGGACTGTTGTATGACTAAACGAAAAACTGACAGCCGTCTTATTAAATACTTATTCCAAATGGGTATCATTATCGCCATCATCACCCTTTGTATCGTGAGGCTGTCTGAAAAGAACTTACCGTGCGAGGTTGCTAACACGTACGTCGGAATTTTAACACTACTCATCGGCATCTGCCTTCCTTCGCCTTCTAGTTCAAAGAAATGAACCCACCCGCGGGGTTGTAGGGGCTCGCCCCTACTAGCATTCAAACGAATAGACTTTATACCAAGAGCTATCACCAGCACAGATTAGCGGAATGGCTTCATCAAAACTAACACACCAATCACTCATTGGCTTATACACACATCCCTTTTGGATACAATAAAGACAACTTTCATTTTTTTTCTCACTAACTCGCGAATAGAAATCACAGGCAGTCCGAGCAGAAATATTAATTAATAAAAAGTTTATGAGCATTAGTATAGGCGACATTGCAAAGCTGCGTTTGCAAAACGTATGACGGACTATAAATATCAGCGGATTATTTTTCTGAGTAATGATTTTCCAGGCGGGGTCAATGGTAGCAAGACGTTTGACAAAACCATTCAAATGAACTTTACACCAACAAGAATGAATGTTAAGTTTATCCACTATTATAATGACTTAACTGAAACGAAAACAAAAATCCTTTATATGGACCGCATTGGAATTATTGGTACATTCGCCGACAGCAACACGGCCAACATTTCAAATCTCGGCTACAATCTTGGAAATATCGGATGGACTGACGGGCAATACAGTTTTAGAGTGCTTAAAACGGACAGCGGTAATATCGAGACCGACCAGCTAGCCGGAAGAATTGTTATTTGTTTAGAATTTCTTGCTTAAAGAAAATATAGCGACGATGGAGAAAATCAACAATGTTAAAGTTAAACCAGTTAAGCAAAACGGAGATGGCGACAAGTTGGCAAAAGGATATAAGTTATTTGACGAGCCGTATGCCAATATTTTTCTTCTCGCTCGTAAGAAGAGTGGCAAGACGACCGCACTGTTCGAAATCCTGAAACGAACGACTGACAAAAAGACCCGCATTGTTATTATTGCCAGCACAATCCACAAAGACCACATTTACAAAGAAATGGTTAAGCACTTTAAGAAAAAGGGAAACCCGATGGCGATATACACATATTTGAAAGCGGACGGCTACAGTGTAATCGATTACGAGTTAGACAAGCTCAACAAGCCGGACGAAGAGCAAGAAGAAGGCGAAATCGTTCAAGACGGGAAGGAGGAACCGAAGCCAAAGTTTCTTTATTTTGGAAAAAAGGACGAAAAGAAGAAGCAGGGGCAAGCCCCCGCACCCCCATCCAAGTATCAAACTCCCGAAGTCGTGTTCGTGCTGGATGACCTCGGCTCAGGCTTAAGGGATAAGTCCGTGAGCGATTTGTTAAAGAAGAACCGCCACTACAAGTCAAAGGTTATTATGAGCTCTCAGTATCTTAGCGACTTACGACCCGAGGCAATTAAACAGCTGGACTACCTTCTTATTTTTCCGGGGCAGAGTGTAGATAAAATTGAACTCGTATACAAGCATTTGGACCTCGGCTACGACCTTGAATACTTCATTGAAAAATATCACGAGGCTACAAAGGAACGGTTTAACTTTTTGTATGTGGATGCGGTATCGGATGAACTACGGCAAAATTTCAACTATCGCTTGCGATAGTCAAATTGTCCCGCTTGCGGGACGAATTTCAACAAACGATTTTTATGAATTTATTATTAATTATTTTTTTTCTATATATTATAATGGTCGTCAAAACAACAAGGGTTGAAATCATTCCAACAGTCGGAAAAATAACAAGAAACTCAAACACGATGGCAGGCGGAAAAAAGAAAACTGGTCGCAAGAAACAAAAGGGCTGCGGGCAACAGGGTGGTAAAGTAAATTGGAAGAAAGTCGGACAAGCGATATTGGATGCTAATAGTTTTATCAAGAAGAATAAATTGGTTTCAAAGGGTGCTACTTTTCTTAACGATATTGGAGTGCCGTATGCTGGTAAGGTTGCTATGGCTGCTGCCAAACAAGGCTACGGCAAGCAGCGAGGCCGTGGCGCGCTTAAATTCTAATAGCAGGGGCAAGCCCCCGCACCCCCTCCGATGGGGTTCTGTATTAAAATAAATCTTATATTAATTTTTTTCCTAATAATATATACAATATGAAGACCAAAACTCGTGGAGGTGCGGAGGCGAAGTCTCTGCGAAAACAACGACCGCCGAGGATATACAGAACGAAAGATGGACGGCCGTATATCAAAGTAAAAGGCAAACGAGCATATCTTAACTTTGGAAGTAAGACAAATGACTTATCAACGCTTCAAATTGTTAAGCTGTTTATGAAATACTTGAATAAAACAAAATCAAAGAAACCATGGCCGACACATAAAGACAAGAAAAAAGTTCAAAGTCTGTCCGAGATTGAACAGAACACGAGAATGGCTATTCAAGACCACTTAGATAAACTCAAGCAGGAGAAATATGAAAAGATAGAAGCCATAGACAAGAAGGAGAAAGCGGACATTGAAGAAAAAGACCAGGAAAGGAAGAGGCAACACCGCAAAGAATTAGCCGACATACAAGAAAGACAGGACGAAAAGAACCGGGAACTTATGAAAGAGCAACGACTTATTGATGAATTACGGAGAACTAAGCAAGGACTATTAACAGCTCCTATTGAAGAAAAAACGCCAAAAAAACATACTCCAAAATCATCTCCAAGCGGAATAACTGATATAACTGATGAAGTAAACAAGCAAGCAAAAGATTTGAAAGATGAAAAGAGAAAAAGAATTATTGATGCTATGTTTACAGAGGGTATGAGATTACAACGAAAAAATGCTGGAAAACCTAAACATAACGCCATAGTATCCAGTCTCATAAAAGCAGGTATTGATATTAAAATTGTAAAACCAAAAGGCAAAAAGAAAAATTATTCCGAGACATTGAAACAATGGTTATACGCTCAAAAATTTACAGAAAAAATAACTTCTCCTGAGGATGGATGGGCCACAGTCGATAAACTTGTAAAAGAAAAGAAAACACCACAGACAAAACAACCGCCAACCACACCGCAGACGCCTCTACAACAACAACAACAACCAACCACTAATTCACCCGAGGCTAAACAGCTTATATTTGAACTAACACAGGGACAAGCGCCACCACCCCCAGATGAAGTATCCGCACAAGAGACACAACCCACAACAGACACACAACCCCCAGACCAACCACAACCACCACCCTTAGAAAAAGACACTTCGCAAGATGGAGAGGGCAAAGGCTTAATGACGGACGAAATAAATGAGATTATGAAAAAACATAAGTGGTTTCTCGGCACGGTTCCCAGCGACCAGCTCTACACTTTGGACCCTGGAAGCAGAAAGCGATACGGCTTCATAATGAACTTAGACCGCCATAATCAAGGAGGCTCACACTGGATAGCAGTTTGGATTTCTTTGGATGGAGACAGGGCTGTTGAAGTTTATGACCCGCTAGCCGAATATGAGCCGACTGAACTTTTCCAGCAACAAATGAAACAGCTGTTAGATAAGAGCCGTCCTGATAGTTATTTATTAATGAAGGTTAATCAAGTTAAGCAACAGAGCGACACCTCTGATACATGCGGATGGCACAGTATGCGGTTTCTTTTAGAGCGGGCGAAAGGAACCCGTTTTAAATTTGCCAGCGGATGGACTGATTTGAAAGAGAAGGAGGCGGAGGAATTGAAATCACAGAACGGCTACGGCTTTGATACGTATATTTGAAGTAATTAAAAACAAAAAAATATATTTTCCTATATATAAACTCAATTGGAGGTGCGGAGGCGAAGTCTCTGCGATGGAGTATAAGGGCGGGCGAAGTAGTGGCATCTATTACATAAACAGTAAAAACAGGATAAATGGAACCGATAGCGATTTTACACACTCTTTGGATTTAAGAGGGCTGGACAACCCGACACATTGTAAAATTTTACATATCTATGTGCCGAAGTCGTATTACTCTGTGGCAAGTCCTTACAACACTTTTATTCTGAGTGAGAACGGCAACGAGGCGCTCATTACGATACCCGAGGGCAACTACACGATGAACAACTTAAAAAATAAGCTGTCCGAAGTGCTAACCGCAGACAGCCCGAACGACTACGTGTACACGATAACGAGCAACAATACCAACACTGACCCAGAAGATGGTAAGTTATTGTTTACTGTGGCGAACAACGGAGGCATTCAACCGCGGTTTGTGTTTGATGACGAAACTCGTATTCACGAAATTATGGGGTTTGAACGATCCTCTACTTATTTCTTTGCTAATGATACACTAAGGTCGTCGAATGTCATAATCTTGACGGGCGAGAAAACCTTGTATCTACAAAGCGACCTCGTTGGCGAAGGTGATAACCACGTGCTTCAAGAAATATACACAGCGAATGAAATACCGTTCGGCTCTGTTATCTACGACGGCTCTGGCAGTGAATATGGCAAAAGACTGTCCGCCAATTCAAACAATGTATTTCGGTTTTACTTAACTGACGAAAACGACCAACCAATTAACCTCAACGGCCTCGGCATTGTAATGACTTTGTTGATTTGCCGTGAGACGAATTATTTTAATTTATTTTCATCATTTTTTAATTTGTTGAAATCTCGGTAATTTAATTATTTATTTTTTTTCTATTTACAAGATATAGAACCTTTTGAAAAAGCACTTACAAAAATGCCCGTCCAATATGGAGGAGAACTTACACACAGCCAGAGCGAACTCATTCGCGGAAAGTATTCGCTTAACAAACTTACTGCCCGCGAAAGTCTTGCGACTGTGCCGATTACAACCGTGGGGGGAATTGAGTCAACTTTTGAAATTCCTACTCGTCCTTTGAACCTTGCGAGGTCTGTGTTGCGATTTACTTACACGCCCGATAATAGCGGTGGTGGACGGTATAACAAAATTCCGATGGATTGTCTGGCGATGATTAAGACAATTGAACTGCGAAGCCGAAGCGGACAGTATCTGTGTAATCTTCAAAATGTTGGAAATTACACTAAGATGATTTGGAAGCCTGAGATTTCCTATGAAAGATTTATGGCTTTGGAAAACCACGGGTCAGGGTCTGGTTATGGTTCTTTGCTTCAAAAGTGTAATGCTCCAACTACTGTCGCCGTTCCTTCTACTGGTTATGATGATTTGTATGCTTTAAGTAATACCATCGCAGCAGTTGGAAATGTTACCGCACACACTGCCATTGCTACAGCAGGTGGAAATACTTATACTGATGCTGCTGTTAATGCCGCAATTACCGACCTTGAAGGAAAAATTAACACTGTCAAAGATAACCTTCGTGCTTTGACTACTACATTGAAGGGAGAGGTTAAGAATACCTTTCAACAGCCTTCTATCACAGCCCGCCGTCATGATGATGCTCTTATTGCGAATGGAACTGGTGCTGCTAGCTTCGTCGATGTTGCTTATGAGGAGGCGAAGTATTTTGAAGGCGGGACTGCTGATGCGAAAGAACCCGCTATTAATGTTTCTATTCCACTAGGTATGATTTTTGGAACCATTTTTGAAATTGATAAGACTATCGGCTTTAATGAAATTCTTGATTTGCGAATTGTGTGGGAGGGAACCAGCAAGACATTCTTTAATGGAAGTGATGCCCTTAGTGTTGGAGCAGGAGCAACGATGGCAGCGCAAGCCGCAAATATTACTAACCTTAACTTATTTCTTGCTGTTGAAACCGACCCGAATGTTATCGTGGGCGTTCAGCAAAAGATTGCGGGTGAAGGCTTTTCGTTCAAGACCGAATACCCGATTTCATGGAAAACCAATCTTCCAGCTGGCAGTCAATCATTTGTTTTGAAGATGAACCGCTCTCAGGGTGAGAGAATTCGCCGAATTTACACTAGCGGGTTTAATAATACCGAAAGTTCGAATACAGCATTTGATTGCGATAACCGAGCACAGGCTAAGATTACTTCTTATTACACTACTTTGGATAGTAATAGAATTCAGCAGTTTGATATCACTTGCTCCCGCGATGAAGACTACATGCTTTTGAAGGAAAAACTTAAGGGGTCTGCCGTTTTGAATACTAATGTGTATAAGTATAACTGGTTCCATGTTGATTTCTGGGACCACAACCGCCCGCTTTATGACAAGAGAGAAGAAGAGGGGTATGAAGTGTCTGGTCTGTCTTTGGACACTGAACGGCGGTATGAATGGAGCGCGAATGGGGCGGCACAATTGAATTATTATACTTACGCTATTCTTCAGAGGACCATTGTCGTTAAGGGAATTGAAATTATGATGAGTTAAGGTTTTTAATTTTTATTAGTTAATTTATTTTTTTGATAATATAGAAACTCTAACAAAACATTTTTTGAGATCGTAAGTGGTTTTTTGTAAAAAAAAGCACTTACAATGTCCTCTCATCAGAGAAATTTGATAGCTCAAAATCCGGACGGAGACTTTATAAACCTAAAGGTCGGGTATGACGGACACATTGAAACTAATAATATGAAAACCGCTTTCGGCGAAGCATTAACTAGTCAATTAACGCCCGTCGTCCAGGAGATTTTTCCTTATACCATCAATACGCGAATATGGACGAAGACAGAAACGAAATCCACAGTTTCATTTTCGAGTAATATGGCAGAGTTGAAGACACAAGCAGACGCGACGAGTAGTGCGGAGTTGGTAAGCAAAAAAAGAATTAAATACAGAACTGGCATGGGCGTCCTTACTCGTTTCACAGCTCTATGGAATACAGACGAGACTAAGGACTACTATTCATTCATCGGGATAGGAGATAGTGGATTAAATGATGGCTTCTATTTCTACAAAAGTTATAATCAAGGAATGAATATTCTTCATTGTAAAGGAGGTGCTAGCTACCGCTATAATCAAGCAGCCTGGGATGACCCGTGCGATGGAAGCGCAGCTATGCCAGTCATCGACTTCACTAAAGGAAACGTATTTCAGATTTCGTTTCAGTATTTGGGATTTGGCGCTATACGATTTTATATTGAGAACCCTACCACTGGAGAATTTCAACTAATCCACACTTTGAGATATGCTAATTCTAATTTAGGTGTGAGCCTGCGAAACACTACATTACCATTTTCTGCTGTTATGAGAAATGATAACGACATAGGAATTCATTCCCTTAAAACCGCGAGTGTCAGTATGTTTATTGAAGGGACTAACAACATAAACACGAGTATAACGAATGAAGTTGAAGGAACCAAGGCGGCGACTGCCACAGAAGGTCCTGTATTCAGTATTAGAAATAAAGCAGTGTTTGATAGTGCTGGTGCTAACATAACCAACTATTCAACCGTGTATCCTACATTGATAAGTATCACGAACGAGGATAGCAAAACAATTATCGCAAAATTAGTATTAAATGGAACATTAACAGGAGCGGGTTTTGCTGATGTTGATACCAAATATTCTATTGTAGATACGGACTCAAAAGCATCCGCCATCGCTGGGGGAACTACCCTTCTAAAGCTTTATATTACGAGCGGGTCAAGCCAGATACTCAACCTTAGAAATTACGATATTCAATTGTCGCCGAGTGATATTCTATCATTTACACAAAAAACACTTTCTGGAGCTGGTGGCGGAAATGTTAATGTTATAGTTAATTTTATTGAAGATCAATAGTAGGGTTCTTCGTCATCAGAGTGAAAAAAAATAAAAGTTAAAGATTATAGGTATTTTTTTACTTCATCTTTATTCTTAAAATAAGGCTGTTGAACTAGCCATTCAAGATACTCTTTGTCAATCTTGGCAACATCTTCAATTTTTTATGTATATATTTACCATATTGTAGAGTTTTGTTTACTTCTTCCTCTTCGGCGGGAATTTCTTTTTTTGCTTCGGCTTCGCTCATCTTTTGTATACCTCCTATGTCGGTAGACAGTATATTATATAAAATTTATTTATTATAATCATAAATACTTCTTCAATTCAGCCGTATTTCTACACCACGGCTGACGAACTAGCCATTCAATATATGGCTTATCAATCTTTGCGATATCTTCAAACTTCTTTCCCTTGTATTTGCCGAATTGAAAAGTGTCTTTGGGTTGAGTATTTCTCTTTTCTTCAATTGCTTTTATTTCGTCGTGGATTACCTTTTGGACATCTTCCAACGAGAAGGATTTTTTTTCGCCTTCAATGGAAAGTTTTTGGAACTTCTCGCACAGTCTTGTTAGGGTAGTCATGGTAGAGTATATATAGTAGGGAGGAAAAAAAATTAAAAAAAATTAAATAATTAATATAGAATGACCGAGTGGATAAAGTTCGTTAAGGCTTACTCTGCTAAGCATAACATAAACTATGGTGAAGCATTGAAAAAGGCTGGTAAGGAATACAGAAAGCAGAAGGGAGGTAGTGCTAGTTTATCGGAGGATGTCTATTTGGTTTCGTCAGATAGAAAAGGGGCTGACGGATGGAAACCAGTTGTCAGCAAAGAAAAATCAACAGTATATGAGAAAGACGGTAAGGCTATTGTAGCATTTAGAGGAAGTGCGGATAAGCGAGACCTGCTAACCGATTTCGCATTGGTAAAGGGAGTGTTAAAAAGAACGCCGAGATATAAAGAAGAGCAGAAGCTAGTTAATGAAGTCATAAAGAAATATGGTAAAGAAAATGTAGAGCTGACGGGACATTCACTAGGTGGCACAATAGCAAAAGACTTAAGCCGACAGACGGGCGTAAAGGCAACGACATACAATAAAGGCAGTAGCACGAGAGACTTTATGGAAGGAGTGATTGACAGAGTGGCTGTTAAAGTAAATCCAAAAGGTAAAAGGGCGAAGACTGCGAAGCTAACGACAAACTACCGAACTAAGTATGATCCCGTTTCATTGTTAGGGGCAACGTAAAGGCAAAAAAAATATATCTATGAAATTTTTCATTTAATATCCAAACGGTCTAGTTTCAATCGCATTATCTACAATACCAATAATATTTCTTTTGGTGTAAGTAAAGCTGAATATTTTTTCTAAGTATTCGCTCGTTATTTTTTTCTGTTGTTTGTCTCTTGTTATCTTGCTGTTCTCTACAATAACTACTTTACCAGATTTTTCAATTCGTTTAGCAATCAATTTTTCTTCCTGAGTCTTAAGCAACTCTAACAATTCATTCTTGCCGTTCTCAATAAGGTCGTCGTTTTTAATTCCAAGTCCGCAACTAATGACACTTAACATATTTGGTAAATTTAATGATTTATTGTTTTCATAATTCATACTAAAGCCTTTGACTTTCATACTTGCTTTGCCGTTATCCAATACATATCCATAACACTTTGGTCCTCCTCCGATAAAGGTCGTAATCTTTGCTCCGTGTAGTTCGTCCGTCCATTCGCCTAACAACTTACCCGTTTTCACATCTGTTTCGCCTTTCGTTAAGTCTGTTGTATATATGACACTGTCGGTATCGTGGTATAGAACTCTGTTGCCTAGTTTGTCCATCATCTCATATAGTCTAATCCTCGCGTGGCAAGTCGTAAATAAAGCAACTACAATATTTGTTTTCACGGGGTCGCTTACCGCATCTTGTTTAAGGTCATAGCTCGCTTCTATTATTTTGTCGTTAATAATGTTTATGTTTATGTTATCGACTGACTTGTCGCTCATTAACTTGTATAAGGTATCTTTGTCTTTTATCATTTTGTTCTGAGTTTTGTTTTGCTTTTCACCAAACTTACCCCACAGGCTATTCAAGCACAACTTAGCAACCGCTCGCCTTCCGGGGTTTTCTTCTATTTTGTTTTCATCCATCTTAATACCCATCTTGACTTCCATACTGTCAATGTAGTTTCTTTTTTGTTCCTGTGTAATACAGCCATCAGGATATCCGCTTGACTCTTGTTTAACCTTTAAGAAAGTTTTTATGTAATCTTTGAAAAGGCTACTGCTCTGCTCCTTCCAGTGCCATACCTCATATACCTTAATTAGCTTGTAGCCTTTGTCTAAGGCCTTGTAGATTTCAGGAGTTGCCCAAGTGCCTGTTATTGCTCGCTCGTTATCGGTGTGCTTACATTCGGTTTTCTGTTCAGTCATTCCGCACTTGTCGCACAGGTAATACATAAGCTTACCTCTATCCGCCTTAGGTAAAACGGGGTGTAGTAATTTTCTAGGCGGTAGCATCTTAACCTTAGACACTCCGAAATATTCTCTGTTTATGATTTTGTTTTTCATAGTCAGTCGGTCGTCGTCGTTGTTCGGTCTAATGATTTCGTGGTGCCCGCTAGGGTAAAGGTCGTAAAACATAACGGTCGGATACAGAGAGCATATGTCAACGTATTTCGCATATTCGTTCTCGTGTCGTGATTTCCAATACAATGTTAGAGCATCAGTTCTACCTCCAAACATTGCCTCTCGCGGGTTTAGCCCTTCTTGTTCGGTAATTCGTTCATTAGTATCTTCTGCTAGGCTTTCACTCGTTTTCATTAATCTCCATTCACATTCCCAGATAATTACTAGTTTGCTGACTTGTTTGCTTAGTTCTTTTTCTCGTCTCATTGTTGCTTTGTATAGTTCTCCCATCGTCTTATTCTTCTTAGTGTTAATGGTATTGCCATTGAAGCACTTTGGACATCCGTGCCAGAGACATCCGTGAAATTCGTAAGCGGTTTTAGTCTTTTCATCCCAGCCGTCTACATACACATTTGATTGCCCTAAGTTAAACATCTTTTCGCCACCATTGAAAGCATGTTTGATATCCGTTTGGTCTAACCTGCTTCTGTAAGCTATCCATTCAACACAAGCCCGAGAGGTAATCCTGTTTTGCTTTTCTGCCTTCAACACAGCAATTGAATTCTCTGGCATAAACTTAGCCCGATACAAAGCCATAACACAACTCGCAATAGTTGTATATTGAAACGGGTCAATACCGAACTCTAGAAACTGCTTTCTAAAATCCATACATCCCCTTCTCAGAATATCAACATCGCTATGACAGTATTCCGCGATTTCCTTCCGCATGTCAAATGTGTTGTTTCTTTGGCTTTCATACCATTCTAAGAATTCCGCTCTTTTCTTATCTTTCATCGTGTCGTAGCCGTAGTGCTTCTTATGAGGCATCACACCAACATAGTTTTTATTCTTATCCGTATTGAAGAAGTGAGGAAAGAAGCCCTTTTTAAGTTCGTTCAATCCGAATGTCTTAGGAAAATCAGCCAGAGGCATAGTCAGGAAACTGAGACTATCAATGAAACGGTATTTCTTCAAAGTCATCATCATTATCTTACCGCCTTGATAAATGACGAATGGCGCCTGTCCGTTATCCACTAACCACTTAAGAATAAACTGACAGTCATAACCGCGACTGTTATGAGCAATAAATGTAAAGCCGTTGTGCTTAGATTCAAAAGCCCACTTACAGAAATCATCAATGTTCTTATGAATGACTGGTGGCTCCTTCTCATCGAAATACTGGCTTTCCGCATGATTGACAATGTGTTCGCCTGTATCCTGTGTCGCTTCAAAGTCAAAGAATATGTATTTCTCTGAAAAAGGTAGTATGTCTTTCTTCACTATTTCGCATTGGTGTTCAAGTGGTTTTAGTTCCTTACAATTACGGCATTTCGCATATCCGCACTTGTGTTCGTCTTTCCTTCTGTAATTAAGTCCGCACGAAAGACATTTCGCTTTGATATCACAGTTCGTCCTCTTGTGATTATTGAAACAGACTGTGTTTGGAAACTTTCTATTACACGAATAACAATCAGTCCAATTGCTTTTATCGTTAATACCCTTACAGTCTTTGGTTTCGCAGATATTACAAGTAGATTCGCAGGCATGTCTCTTTTGAAATCCTCTTAAGCATAACTCACAGAAGTTTTCTTTACCTACCATAGACTTCATATTGGTTATCGCATCGTAGTGGTTCTCTGTCTTAAGTATGTAAAGGTTCGTAAGGCGCTTGCCTGCCTCATCAATAAGGTCTGTCTTATAAACAATCTTGTCAGGAAATTCAACAATAACGAGATTGTATTTAATGTGGCTAGCAAAAGTTTTAATTTCAGGAATACCGCACACATCCTGAATGACTTTCGCTTCTTCGTGTAGTTTCAAAGCCAATTCTTCCTGTATCTTTCGCCCCATCCTTATTACTTTGAATTTTTCGTGTTTTTCTTTTTTTGCTTTTACTACAACAATTGCTCTGGCCAAGCATATGTTGTCTGTATTATTAATTTGAATTACTCCTTTCTTTTTATATACATCCAACTTATTAATTACTTGAAGCCTCGTCCCTCCCGTTGGCATTTCAACAGATTTCAAAACGAACCTGAACTTATCCATATTGGTTCCATTTTCGTCTGTATAAAGGCTTTCATTGCTTTGAAATAATGCTGACAATCTTTCCAAAACATCGCTGACAGAAATCTCGTTAATCCTTTTCAAACCCGTAGATACTGCTCCATAGTAATCTACAAACTTGATACTTAGACTTACCATACTGCCTTGTCTCTGTCTTTTGATAAAGTCATTCAGTATTATCTCAATGAACTGTAGAATATCATTCATACTAAAAGAAGTGAAGTTGCCAGTAAGCCTAACCCAATACTGGCTTTCATTAACACCAAGCACGTGCTTCTTTCTATCAACATGATTGATTTCGTAGTTAGCATACCGCATCAGGTCTTTTACCTTTTCTTTTCTTTCTCTCACTTTCGCTTCGAACACTTTCCCTTCCAAAATAGGTAAGGGCGGTGCTACTGGAATAGGATGATACTCAAAGTAAACAGCGCCTCTTACTCGGTTCAAGTAATTCTGGGCCGTTGTTGTATCAACCTTATACTTTCTTTTATACCCCTCAGGTATTATGTAAAGCACATCTTGACCCCTGACCCTTTTGATTTCATAATTAATGTTTTGTTCCCTAAATCTGTCCAACCTATACTGAATACCGTTATAAGTGTGTGTCTCCATCGTATATATTGGTTAACAAATTTTTTTTGAAAATTAAATAATTATCTCAATCGTCTGCCCCCGCCGTGGTCCGCTGTGTGCCTCCGTGTCTATATATACGGGGGGCCCTGTGTTTAGATGGAAATTAGGGCGGGGCGGGCGTGGCTGGCGGGGCCGAAAGGGGCTCTGCCCCTTTCAAACCCCACAGTGGGGTTGTAGGGGTTTACCCCTACTGTGTGAATTTTTGATTTCATATGTCTTACTTTGCTACTCCTATTGATTTCAGCTCCGCACTCACACTTGAAAGGAGTCTTCTTCCAATTCCTTTTCTTTTCTTTTTTGATTTCTTTTGTTTCCTTATCATAATTAACTTTCCATTCATCATACTTTTGTTTTACTTTTTCCTCGTGGTATTTCTTTGCTTCTGCCATTGCTTGTTCTTGTGTTCTTCGTTTTCCAATAGTAAAACTCTTAAACATCGTTTTACCTCCTTCTCTCCATTGAACTTTTACCATCGGCCTCTTTTCATTATTCTTTATCATAATACATCCTTTTGAAATCGTAAACCTGCGACTTGTCTTTTTTTCCGTGTCGTCGTTTGTCATCCTGTATGTGTCTCTATATTTATGACTTTAATTTAAAATACGAACTTATTTGTCCGTTGCCATTTTGTCCCCGCGGCCGGCCGGAGTGTGTCTCTGTGGCGGGGCGGGGTATGTCGTGAAAAAGTGTGCCGAAGTGCGACCCTATACTACTCAGTACCACACAACAACTCACTGCACCAAATGCTATCACAAGTTATCCACTTTGTGGAAATGTATCAGCATGTGTTTGTGGATGGGGATGTGACCATGGTTGTAACTATGTGCCATACACGTACGAATGTGACACTGAACTTGGAGAGAAAGTAAACAACAACACATACCATTTCTCATACCTCTTACCCGTTGTCCGTCCAGATGCGAGCAAGAACATCCATTTCGTTATACTTCACTGCATGGCATTACATAGAGGCGGTGCGGCGATGGATAGGCTAGCTAAGGCGCAGGGATGGACGATCATAGGAAAGGATTAGAGAGAAGCAGTGAATGTGAGTGCTGTAGTCTAGCTAAGATGCGAGAAGTAGATCACAGTTCGAAGAACAGACATGACAGGGATTGGGCCCCAGGAGAATGCTTAGTCATGGATACTCAGTTTTACTTAGTGTTGTCTCATGATGGTAGGAAATACAAGTACACCATTAAGTGCGTAGCTAGCGGATACGTAAAGGACTACTACCTAAAACAAAAGAACGAGTTTTTCGACTATCTTCTTGAGGCAGTTGCATTCTTTGAACGTCAGACAGGAAATGCTGTTAGAATAGTCAAGTCAGATCGGGAGTATAGGGGATACAGAGTTTTTAAGTCCTGGGTTAAGCGTAGAGGAGTAGAATTCTACCCATCCCCTAAGGGTCACAGTAAGAGTAATGCAGTGATAGAAAGATCACATCTAACCATGGAAGGCCCAGCAACAGCTGCCAGACTTGACGCGGGTTTGCCCATAAGTTTTTGGACAGACATGGAAAATAACTCTACTTACATCGAAAATAGAATACCTAACGCACACGGAAGGTTCAAGAAGAAACCGCTAATGTCACACCTAAAACCCATTGGCTGTGCTGCTATCATGAAGGTGGAGAGTAAGAAGGGAGAGCCCAAGGGTGTGCCTGTCATATTTCTAGGGTACGAACCAACAACCACAGGATACTACAGAATGTATGATCTCATAGGCAAACGTATCTACGGAGATCTGAGAGATGTTCGTTTCGATGTGAATCGCATGGGAAAAAGAGTACCTGCTAAAGTTCTCAAGATAGAACCCCTAGAGGACGAGAAGTTAGAAAGGGTAAGTTGGAATAAGGATCCACCAGTCCCAAAGTCTCGTACAGCAGGGGGAGATGTTGAGAACAATCAAGAAAGCGAAATCGTCGACGCTTTAGAAATAGAGGGATCTGAAGTGGGAATTTATCCTAGGAAACAGGGTTTGCCAATTTCGGGTGCTTCTAGGTCTTCTGTAGTTGTGGAAAAAGAAGTTGTGGTAGTGGAAAGTGATAGTGATACGGATGCCGAACAGTTGTCCCCACCAGTCACCCCACAAGTCCATGATCCGGGAGGAAACCCACAACCAGAAAAAGAGAGTGTCAGTACACCGCCAGTCAGTTCGATAGCCTTTCCCAAAGCAAAGAATAGGAAGGCAAGACTGTCGAACCGACTGGACCCATTACAGGGAGTTGAAGTAGCATGTCTCTGCCCCAGAATTTGGAGAAAAATGGGCTCAGACTCAATATGGAAAGCAGTGGCGCACACATATCAGAAAGGGACGTGCCATTCGTCCAGGGGGAGCTTTGAAGGCAATCTCAGGAAAGATGGAACCTACGCATTACATAGACTTCGGAGAGGAAAAAGCAGAGAGAATGTTAGATAGTGAGATAGAGAAATATAGGATTATTTCAGTCGGTACGACCAGTCTTATCAACCCCCCAGAAGTCAGCGTAGAAACCCCAGTTGTGCCCAAGTTGGACGAAGGAGAACAAACTCAGTCAGTATTATCTCCAAATAAGCCCAACCCCGCTACTTTTCGTTCATGGACGCAGGGTGAGATATCAGGCGATAATCTCATACCCGCGGGACAGAAGAGAGTCAGACCCCAGAAGCAACCAATTGCTCCTCCAGTTAGTGGAGCATCAGCTACTGTAGCGTCAACACAACCACCACCCATATTGCCTGCCGCAAAATTGCTTGAGGTAGTACCTGATTTTGCTCATAATGCTTGCTTTTACTCTGCCGTTGAGATCGCTGCTAGGTGTGTTGGGGGCAAAAGACATCCATCCTTATCTCTTGGAATCCCCTTGTAAACACGATCGTATAGAACGGGGTCTCTAATCTCTGCCACATCAGCTATCATGAGAGCTTTCGCTTCTTCTGTCATTTCAGGGCTTTTGTCAGAGTCTGGTTTGAGTTTTGGCTTGTGAAACACACAGTTTCTGAATCTAGTCAGCCTCCAGGCTGCGCTTGCTTCAATGGGGACAACACCAAAAAGCTCTGTCAAAACTAACGAGAGATCGCGCCCTAATGTCTACTCTGTGCTTCTAGTAATGCGTATTTCAGCAAAAAGTCGCTAGTGAAGTATGGACGTGAAAGATGCTGGGGTCAATCCCTCTAAACTCCTGTGGGGGTCTAGCTAGGGGTTTAACTTGCTGGTGAGTACGTGGGATGGGAATGGGGATAGGGTTGGTCTGAGGCCACTCTTACTCTCCCTCTTCTTCACTTCCACGTTCATGTGTATCCACTGTATGAGTTGTAGTGAGTCCTCAGTCTCATCATTGTCATCATCTTTCTGACTACCCTGATCTGACTTTTCTGATGACTCTACTTCTTCATCCTCTAGTGGAGCTACTGACTCTTTCTCGTCTTGTGATGATTCGTTCTGTCCCTCTTCCTGCTCCTCACCTACACAAATGAACTTACCTTTCCTAGGTCCTTTTCTCTTGTTCATTGTGCTGCCTTTCCTTAGCTTGTGTTTAGAGCTATGCTTGTCAGAAGAGCTATCCTTTTGAGTGGGTTTACGTGGTCTGTCAAATGACTTAGGCTTATGTCTTTCCCTGTCTTGCTGATATACTTTTAGTGAAAGAGCAATCACTACCTGTGTGTCTGACACCTCGTTTTCCTTCTCTGCAATCTGTTCGTACACACCTCGACGTACATTCATAACACATATGCCCAGCTTGCTTGCAGCAGTAGCATTTTAGTTCAGAATCTTTCGTCGTCGACACTGAACTAAATACAACCTGCGTTCCTTTTTGCGGTGTTATTACTTCCCTGTACAGTTTTTCGTTGTTGTACTCTTGTGTGACCTGCACTATCTTTAGGGTTAGATGTTTCCAGTCCCATCTTTGATCCATGTGCTGCCATGTAGTGTAAAGGTTGACATAGGGTCTAGGTGTTGTAGGAGTCTAAATAGCTTCTTACTTTTCTTGTAGTCTGACTCTGCTCTTCCTTCGTCTAACTCGACTTGTCTGACTAGTGTCTTGTACTTTGTAA
This sequence comes from Paulinella micropora, assembly GCA_019918135.1. NCBI lineage: Eukaryota > Cercozoa > Imbricatea > Euglyphida > Paulinellidae > Paulinella > Paulinella micropora. The sequence continues at coordinate 87,775 of WBZZ01003604.1, forward strand.
GCCATGTTTCTACCTTACTCATCGAACTAGGACCCTGCATAGCGTCTAGCTTGTCTCATCGACCTGCCTTAGCTATGTCGTCTAATCCTCTGTACTTGTCTACTATAGCTTTCCAGAATTTTGCTGGTTCACCTTCTGATTCAGGCAACAATGCCATAGCATCCGGATTCAGCTGACATGAGGAAATAAGGTAAGCGAGCAACTCATCTTTCAGCTCTCTTCTTCTCCTCGAGTGATCTTGCTTTTCTTCATCCTCTATCTCTCTCTGTGTGACTGACTGTGACGTTGGTCTGTCTGACGGTGATTTAGAGGAAGGTGTTAGCTGTGTAGGCTCACTCTTGACTGTGTTGGGAAAGACTATGACTCTTCCCTCTAAGCAAGATATTAACAATGGGTTAACTAACCTTGGAACAGCTATCAAGGTAGTCTCATACGTCTTAAAGTCTTTTATATTCCTTGAGAGGGGAGGAATTTTATATCTAGTTTCACTTTCGGGAAGGTATGTGAGGCAGTTTCTTACCTTAGTGCTTACCCAAGCTACTTGATCAGAGACTTGTTGAGCGTACGTCGGCAAAAGGAGAGCAAAGCCTCTTGTCCCGACGACTGGAACTGTTGGTTTTTGGGGTTTCTCGCCACAGCTGGGTGGTCCTTCAGACCAGCCCACTGGGGAAAAAGTCCAACGTCGGCGGCTGACGCCAAACGAATGAATGAGCTCTTTGCTAGTGGGGCCGAACGTAAACGGGCCACTGCTAGAATGCTCACCCAACACCGGATCAAAGCCAGGACTGTTGTGCAGAAAAAGGTTGCAGGGAACCGTCGTTGCCGGCGGAACTGGGAGCTGGACGTCTGGCTTCCTTCGCCACTGTCCACGGAACGTTCCTCGGGGAACTCTTGACGCCTTGGTGGGCTGGCTGGCTGAGCCCGAACGGCCTCTAACCACTACCCACTGCGCTGAGACTCAGCTCAACTCGCATAGGGCCACTCCAGTTACCTATAAACCACACACAGTAGACAGAAATTAGTTCTGCTCTGACACCAAACTAACAAGACAACGTCCCTCTGGGTGTAGGTGCCAGCTTTCTTCGGTTCTTGGAGACACTCTCCAAGGGGTCCAGCGCAACGGCGCTTCAAGGCTTCATAACCTATTGACTTACGATATACCGAAGAATGAATTTAATGATTATACTTTACCTAACAGTAACGGATGACTAAAACGATTGGTAGGTATTAATAACAGAACAATAACTGGATCCACTTAATGGGTGCAGATATACCCACTCGGTCCATTAAGGTGGATTGGCATTAGTTATTCTGATAGGGGATCTAATCGCATAACCCGGTTAAATACATGGATATATTAGCTACCAAATCTATAGTCTAACATTTGCCACTGGAATGTCCGCAATAATAATAATGATAATACTTCTTCTAAGGCATACTGATGCAGCTGATGGCACGGTCCGTTTCCGGACATGAGCCTCCATGCCCTTGTTCGAGGTGCTCCATCCCCACCTAGTCAGTCTCTCGACTGATTATAGGGGCCACCGATGGAGCTCCTGAGGGCAAGACTACACTAAGCCGAGGTTATTCCGCAGTCCCAACAACCTCTTGCAAAACGTTGCCGCATGTGCAAGTGCGTACACCAAGCATGGTTGCTAGAACTACCTCAAAACCCCACCCATAACAATTTGTTATCCGCTGGGTCCACTGGCTATCAACCGGCATAGCGGAGTTTAAGATCTTCGACAGGCGCCCAACGACCCTCCTCCCCAGCATCATCCACCAAATGGTTTTGAGTTAGCATCACAGTTTAACGCCGTAAGGCCATTGGGCTGAAATAATAATAATAGTAATAATAATAATAATAATAATAATAATAATAATAATAATAATAATAATAATAATACTATATCTGAGGCGTACTAATGCAGCTAATGGCATATCCTCAACGGACATAAGCCTCCAATACCCTTGTTCGAGGTCCTCCACCCCCCCGTGTCAGTCTCTCGCCTGATGATCGGGGCCACCGATGGAGCTCCTGAGGGCAAGACTGCACTAAGCCGAGGTTATTCCGCAGTCCCAGCAACCTCTTGCAAGACGTCACCGAATGTGCAAGTGCATACACCAAGCGCGGTTGCTAGAGCTGCCTCGAAACCCCACCCATAACAATCTGGTGTCTGCTGGGTCCTGTGCTATCAACCAGCATATGCGGAGTTTAAGATCTTT
>WBZZ01003605.1:7500-12500 GCA_019918135.1 Paulinella micropora
GCATTGCTGCCTCCAGCTTTGTGAGCTGCGATACGGGGGCACGCCAGACATCGAAGGCGTACTTCAGCTTGGCCCCCACAAGTTGATTCCAGCACATGAGACGATACCTAGCTTGTATCTCACCTGCACACTACAAAGAGTACCAACCTGCGGTGGCGACTTCAGTGACACGCGTAGCCCGCAGGGCCTGCTCCTTCCACTTCAGGTCGTCGGTGATAACCACTCCCAGGTACTTGTACTGACTGGTGACACAAAGCTTCTGGCCGCGAAACCACACCACGGGCTCACCTCGTTCCCTGATACTTGGTCGTTTCGCCTTGCTCGACGTGTAAATGGGCATGATTTTCGTCTTGCCGGGCTTCAAGTTGACTTCCAGCCGGTAATCTTCCGCGAACTTGGCCACAACATTGACCATCTTCTGCAGCTCGGTGCGACTGTGAGCGATGAGGGCCACGTCGTCCGCGTATAGAAGTGCCTTGATGTCGTTCAGCCGCTTCACATCCGTGATCTTGAGGGCACTCGCCAGCCGATCACACAGCTCATCCATAAAGACGTTGAAGAGTGTGGGAGAGAGAGGGGACCCCTGTTGGACGCCTACACCCTCCAGTACTTCGGGGGTGAGTGCTCCATCAACTAGCACTTGCGACGAAGTCTGCTCGTAGCACCTGCGTAGCGTGCGCCAGAACTTGCCCCTTACACCCAGCTTCCAGAGCCTCTCAAATAGGCCATCTCTCCAAACAGACGGGAAAGCCTTGCGTAGATCGACGAACAGGACATACGACTCCCGCTTCTGCTGCTGACGCCCCTTCAACCTCTGCCAAAGGGTAAAGACCTGATCCGTAGTGCGACGCCCCGGGCGGAAGCCTCCCTGCTCTGGACGTAGCTTATCCGGGCCATACACGAAGAGCGTTAGACGAGTAGCTAATAAGGACATATACAGCTTACCAAGGCAACTAATAATCGAGATATCCCTCCAATTGTCAGGATCCGTAGGATCCCCACCCTTGGGGATATTGACGATGATTCCCTTGCCCCAAGCTTTTGGAGTCCTCTCGGCTTCTCGAATCCAGTTGAAGTACTGCGTTAAGTAGCCATTGATGTAGGCGCCGCCATACTTGAGCATCTCGTTCTTCACTTTGTCCTCGCCACAAGCTTTGTGGTTATTCAGGGCACGTTGCCTTGCAAGGACCTCCTCTTGCGCAAGTGTCTTCACCTACTTCGTGCTCCTTCATAGCCCGGGCCACCTCATCTCTGAAGCGATCGTTCCAGTGGAACTGCCGCTTAGCTTCGGCTTCCTCCCACTCCAGCGAGCCTGCTCCTGCACAGCACTCCACCACAACAGCCGCACTTGCCGGATTTTCCCGTGGCTTCGCCGAATTTTTCCGAAATTCCTCCCACCGAGCGACCTTTTCCGGCAGCGTACACGCCAGTGAGCCATCCTCCCTTTGCACCGGCGCGGAGACCTTCGTTCTGCGTGCCCCGCCAAGCCGCTTCGCGAGTAGCCAAAAGCGCTTTGAGGATTGATCGCGTTGACATTTGCCCGCTTCTTCCTGCACTTGCTTGAAGGAGGCGGACTTCTTGGTCCGAGTTGCCTTCCGACTTTGCTTGCGGAGCCGTAGCCAATTCAGACGGGCTTCCGCATTCGATTCATCCCTCCTGTATGCTGCGTAGGCCTCCCGGCGCTGCTGAATGAGCTCCTTTAGCTCCGTCGAACCAATTGTTGGTGAAACGGGGTCGTATACATCTGGAGCCAAGGACCCGGTGCGCCGCCATTCGGAAGGACTGCGCCACTCGCTCGGTGACGTCATCTACCACCCGTTGGCTGTCGGCACCACCCGATAGGTCAAGCTCAGGCAGCTGATGCACTCCAAGCTTCTGTAGGCAATGCTGGAATACGTCATCGAACTTGTCGCGTAGATAATCCAGCGCTTGCTTCGCAGCGTGATCATTACCCGAGACACCAGCACCAATAAGCTTATCAACACGAAAGGACTTGTAAGGTTTCGCAGCCCGCTTTGGCCGGCGCTGGCCGCTCCACGTCAGTTCGGCCCATACTGCCTTGTGGTCCGTATCAAGATCATCTTCGCATACTCCGAACTTTGCTCCAGATGCCAAGCCAGGCGACGCGCAGATGTAATCGAGGAGGTGCTTGCCTGTGCCCATGCCGCGCTGCTCACGCCGGGACCACCAGTAGGACCCTTCCACTGGGCACGAGAAGCCGCTCAGATTTCGCAGGCCCGTAGCGACGAGGACAGCCGCGAGTCTCTTGCCGTTCTCCGAACGTACCGGTGCTCCCTTATCATCGACCTCCCCGTGCTGACCGACGATGCCCTCCTCTTTTCGGCTGCATGCCGGCCCGAGCTTCGCGTTGGCATCCGCCACCGTGACCACAAGACCTTTGGCTCCAAAAAAAGCTATAGCTGCCTGCCAGGCCGCATACGCCTCTGACGACTCTTCTTCCTGCGTTTCCTGGGGAAAGTAGCCGTTGCCCACATAGATATCCTGAGCGCCGGTAACACCCGAGGCGATACGCAGCCACACTTGCTGCCGGTGGTCGACGGGGGCTGACACCAGGTTGCAATACGGACCAAGGAAGTTAGGCACCGCGAATAGAACCCCACCCTTGCAGCGATTTTTCTCGCTGACCTCCGCAGGTTTTCCAAAAATCCGGAATCCATCCAGGCTGCATTTGGAAAGTTGCTTCTTGCCCATGCGGTGCTGAGCCCCGATGACTAGCCAGCCCTCGTGCTTGTAGAATGATGCCCATTCTGCCGTGCCTACGTTGTCGTATCCCGTTTTACCCTGCCAGTTGTGACTCGCGACGAGTAGCTTGAAGCCGGTATCGAACTGCTTGGAGCGGTGCTTCTTGGCTCGTTTCCGGACCCGACGGCCGCGCTTGGCTTCCGCCCTCGTGCTGCCTCCCTCTGCAGGTGCTTGCGCAGGTTGGTCCCCCACTGCACTGGCCGCCGAATGCAGGGGCACCACATGCACATCAGCACACTCAGACACACACTTAGGTGCATCGGCAGCCGATTCCGAAGACACCACCTGCACATCATCGACACATTCTTCATGCAGAGGCAAGACGCGATATCCCGTCGTAGCTTCCTCCTTCCGGACCGCCGCTTCCCCACGCAGATGGATGCGAATAAGCCTTCGGACACGTTCCCTGTCCCTGAACCTGCGCCCAAGGGCCACATTGACCCCTCTGCCGAAGAATTTGAGATGTTTGAGTTGCTGCAACGCCGTCTGCCTGCTGTCATTGTCCTCGTAGACCAGCTCCAGGTGACGAGACATTCGCTGGCCTTGCCACTCCATTACCGGGACCACCAGACCAAGACCGCTCATTTTGGAGGCGATCTCCTGTAGATTAGCGCGTTCTGAGAGCCCCCAGACAATCAGATTACGCCCGTCCTTGTCGTACCGATCTACCCGCCGGTACCGTCGAGGCGGCGGTGCCATCTGCCATATAGTGCCGCTCGCCTTATGTTGAAGCGCCGACCCGTGTGCCAGGTTTGGGGAGGAAGGATGAGGCGCAGCTAAGATAGCCTCTCCACGTGGTTCAGGAATTCCGTCATATACGCGAGCCCTCATCCTCCCATCCTGGGACATCGGGCCAGAGCCCGTCGAAGAGGCATTCCCACGGGCATTGTCCAGGTCTTCGGCGATTCTACCTTGTCCCATAAGGGCCACAGTGGTAGCTCCGTGCTTCGCGTATTTGTAATCCATTGAGAGTAGTAGACGGCCAATGTCGCTGGCCATCACCGCCGCGCCTCTTTACGCCGAGGAAAGCGCCCGTCCATGCAAATAGCATCGGCGGTATCTGCAACACACACTACACGCATTTCCGCCGGTGTCACTGGACGCTGCCGCGTCGCTTCGTACCCTTCGGCGCCCGCCAGCACCCCCAGCGTCGCCAGAACCTGCCTCACGCACTACACACACTCTCCATCGCATCGCCAACGCCTCTACTCTCATGCCTTATGGACTTTCAGCTGCTCCTAACAATACACATCATGAGGTACGGGTGTCCCCGAGTGGAGCCAGATCGGACGGCGTGCCGCTGAAACTCCTTCCCCCACGTGGGTATAGAAGGCGCGAACCTAGCGGTACCTATAGGGTCTTACAGACAAGTATAGTAATCCCAGCCGACGCTGCTCAGTTAGAAATGCAACGGTGGAGGGTGTGAATGCATGGGACAAGGCACGGCAACGCAGCAAGGCACTGGCAAGGCATTGGGACCGACTGAAGCCCCTCTCCAACGTGCGCTCATCATGTGCTCCAGTTAGGCAACCCCGAAGAAGCGAAGATAGGGAGGAGACAAAACCCAGATAGGATGAAGATAGGATTAACATGAAGCCGAAAGGGAGCCGAGTTGGAACAGATCAACTCAGCCCCATCTCGGTTCAATGTGAATCCTATCTTCAACCCATCTCGGTACTGTTTCCTCCGAATGCTCACCTCAACAAGATCACCAAACCGGAACTGGAAGCCCAGGCATTTACTCGGCAGGAAATTCGGCGAAAATGGGCTAACCAGGAAACCAGACCCAAACCAACAGCCAAGAAAAACGAGCCAACCAACAATCCAACAGACAACCCCACAACCTGCCTGGCCGAACCCCTACCGAGTAAATGCCCAGTTGAGAGTTGCGCATATCCCGGTGACCGCCCTCCCCAAGCGGTCACCTTCGTGGGGAGAGGCCCAACCACCTCCTCTTCCCATGGAGTGCCATCTTGTGCACCCCTCCAGAATAATAATAATAATAATAATAATAATAATAATAATAATAGTGCTTCTCTGTCAATGGCTGATGCATTTCTGCACATGCGCCTCCATCGTCTCACCCGTGAGGGGAGTACGAAGAATTGACGATAAGCTCTAATGACACCTCCGCAAGGGCAGTTCCAACACTTCCAGACGGGCCGGTATGTTCAATGAAAATACTGGTCCAGAAATAGACCGGTATGTTCAATGAAAATACTGGTGGCACCGACGGG
>WBZZ01003605.1:17500-31879 GCA_019918135.1 Paulinella micropora
TGACACTTCAACTGACTTTCATGGCCTCGCAACTCCGAGCTCGAGGCTCGGTCGGTCGTTCCGACCGCCGGCTTACTGGTACTGCAGCCTGAGTCGACTCGTGACAGTGACAGGCTCGGCGGCACTGATCGCCACCTGACTCCTGACGGCGTGGCTCAGCGATTGAACTCAGTACTACTGAGTATCATCATAGTATAAGGGCGCCCCCCGGCCCTTGTGACTCAGAGTCGCGGCCCGGGGGCCGAAGAGAACATTTACTACCACCAGCTCTGGCCCAGACCACCTCCCGGCGTTTTTCAATGTTTAGATTAAGAAAAGATATTATATCAGCTTACGCGCATTCAATGACATACATACATACATGCATACTTACATACTTACATATATACATACATACATCATATCATACATACGTACATACATACATACGTACGTACGTACATCATAGTACGTACATACTACATACATACGTACATACATACGCACACAGTTGGCACGTACATACATACATACATACATGCATGCATACATACATGCCGCATGATGCATACATACATACATATAGCTGGTAGCTTTCAGTTGTGCAAGCAAACGCTTGCGGACTAGTATGATCGAGGACTTTTCAACGGTTGCACAATACGCAGTTTTGAACTTGACTTATTTTTCGTAGCGGAGGCTCAGGGCCAGGCGCCCCGGCCGGCGACTGTTGAACTTGAAAAATAATGTCAGAGTTTTTTAATCATCTGCAGAGTCCGGGTCGGTGGCGTTCACTAGGCCCGAAACTTATTATACAAAACCAAGTTCAAGCCGCGCGCCGCGAGTCAGTGAAAGCGGCCCGGATGATGGGCAAATGGAAAACTGTGACTTGAACCGTAGGGCCGACTGATGATCCGATAAAAATTAGTCATATTTGAAAAGACTAGTTGAAAACTTGGAGAAAAGTGAGTCAATCAGAGTCGATGACAGTTTGAAGTTTGAAAGTTGGTACAGGCCGAGTGACTGAGAGTCACAGCAACTTTCACTGTGACTTAGTTGAAAATTTATTAAAAAAAAGTTGAGTTGAAATCATGTCAATCTTAGACCTATTAATATAATAAACCGGATAGTCAGTATGGGCCGGCATATGTAATGTGTGTCGTTAGAGCCATTACGTATGTCCGGCCTAGTATATAATTGGGCCGTCCCTTGGCGCCCTTTTCTCAATAAAGTATCTACTGTAGGACATAGCAAGTATACGGCAGATTATTAAGTTAGTCTCACAGGTTATGAGCCTTGAAGCGTGAACGTTAGATCTAGTAGACTTTATTCACTTATTACGTACTATCAGGGCGTGCGGAAGGCTGCCACCGAAACACAAACAGGTGTACGTGCGGAAGGCTGTCACCAAATATTTAAATCTGGTGTGTGTGCGGAAGGCTACCACCAGTCTGATGTGTGTGCGGAAGGCTATCACCAGTCATACTAAGTGGATTGTGCGGAAGGCTGCCACTGGGTCGTTAGTACAACTAATCATTTCCTAACTCTATCTCGCTTCTCTACTCACAGAGAAAGCAACATTGGTAGTCGAGCCTCCCTCCTACCTTCCGCCCTTGGTACGCCCGAACAATATGGCGTATCAAGATTCTGACTTAGTAAAAATGAGGCTAGACCCTCCAAAGTTCAATCATGGAAAAGAATGGGAGCTGTTTGAGTACACCTTTACATCAGTTATAGGTGTCACACACCCAGAAATCCTTTCCATAATTCCGGGCTTTGAGACTCATCCCTTAGTCAAACCTATACAACTACCTGTACGACCTGATTCCCCTTCAGATGCACCCTTCAAATCACCTGCAAAGGAAGAGGAAGAAGAAGAGGACGAAGAAGAGACAGTAGTAGTAAAGGTAAAGGAGAAAGACAAGGGAAAGGAAGAAGAGGGTAAAGAGACTGCAAGTGCAAAAACTGCCTCTGCCCCCGCCACTGCTACACCTACGGACCAAAAATCCCAAATACCAGTGTTGGCGAGGGGGAGTAAGCCGTCACCGCTATTTGCATTACAATTGGGACAGATATTACACGAAAGAGAAAGAAGCTAAGCTAAACAGATTGCTCTATGCCTTTCTACTTCAATCATGTGCTCACGATAGGAAGGTGATGACTATAATGAGGCAGGGGGATACGGACGGCGTAAAGTGTTTCCTCGCCCTCAAAAAACATTATGGAGGTCTTAACCTCATAAGGTTTGAAGAGGACCAGGAAAAACTATACCACTCGTACCCTAAGAAGGTTAGTGAGGTGAGTAGCTGGCTAGTTGACTATCTCACGACTATCAAAACACAAGAAAAGACGATGGGAGTGATACCAGAGATGATGAAGACAGGCATGATCATGAAAAAATTAAAACACCCACCTGTCTACCAAGCCTACTAAGCCTGTGATGACTTGCTCTTCTTCTTGCCCTGAGCTATTCCTGCTACTGTGTTGATAGTAATAGGGTCGCTCTTAGAGCTACCAGATCCGTAGAGTTTACACATTCTAGTTTCTGATACATTGCTCTGAGCTAACTGCTCTACTACCTTGATGAATTCAGGCAGCTTAGGTCTTTGAGTAGGTAAGAGAGGACACCAAGTGTTACGATAGTGAGGGGGAGGACAGTATTTGTTGGAACTGTCTGTCCCCTGACCATAAGATTGCTTTCTGTCTAGTCAGATGTCAACTCAAGGACTGTCCCAATCACGGACATGGTCCCTTGAAATGCCCCATAAGAAGGAGAACTAGGGTCTCTGAGAAGTTGCGTGGGAAGGAGAAGAGAGAGGACAGTCAGAGTGAGAAGACAGACACACACAAGAAGAAAGAAGAAGAAGGAGCAAAGAAGAAGAAGAAGGAAGGCAGCAGAGGAGAGGGACGAAAGCTGAAAGCAGCAGACTTCATTAAAAAGAAGAAAATGATAAGCTTAAACGCTGAATCAACTGACTCCACTAACTCACCCTCCCACTCTGAAAGTGAAGAAGAAGATGAACCCACAACTAACCAATCTCCTGAGTCTGAAGAAGAATCAGAAGTAGATGGTGAGTTTGGGATTCACCACATGGCAATTATGATGATGGGGAGACTGAAGATGATAGTGGTGTGTGTGTTGAGGAAGACAAGCCCCCACCCTCAAACAACACCCCTATGCCACTTTTATCTCACGCATCTAAGCCACCTGGCGCAAGAAGTAGAGAGGGAGGAGGTGTTAAGAGTGGTGTGTGTAGAGGAGAGCAGAAAGGACATGCATCATCTACACAAAATGACTCCACACACACTCACCCCACTATTCCATCCCTTCACGAGAATAAGTTTTTGACCACCCTTGATATGGCTGGCGACCCAACTCCCCTAAACCAAATCATACCTTTGGAAGGGAATTGGGCCGTCAGACGTACAAGGGTAGGATACGTAAAATTACTCGTGAAAAAATACAACCCAGTCACGTTACGAGAAGTAGGTGGCCCACCCCTCAACCTCCACGGTAGACCAGTACGTATAGTTGACTGTCATGTCACAAGCAGTAAGCAGTGTGAGGCGACAGTGCCAGATACAGGAGTTAGGTGCTCGTGGAGATTGGGAGCGGCGAGAAAGGGGGTGCAGGGTGGGAAGTGTGCTGCTAGACTGATAGACCATGACTTTTGCTCGCTTCATGTTGATCAAGAAAGGAAGAGAGGTGAAATATTGAGCAGGTACAGGGGAAAACTGAACCTAGGGTTGCTTCCCCCCCATGATGCTATGTATTACGAACCCGCCACTTTGTTTACACACATCACTTTGTGGAAAGCAAACACCAACCCTGCTCAATCCAACAACGCAACTACATCTCTTTGCACAACCACTCCTACTACTACTACTACTACTACTACTACTACTACTACTACTACTACTACTACCACTACCACTACTACATCGACAGGAGGAGTGGGAGAAATAGGGGAAGGAGTAGGGGAAGTAGGAGCAGGGGGAGTAGGAGCGAAAGTAGGAGGAGTAGGAGTAGGGGGAGTAGGGGGAGTAGAAGTAGGAGGAGGGGGAGTAGTAGAGGATAGACCGTCTGTACCTACTTTGCCTGTACCAACTTTGACCCACACTTCGTCTTCTCAACCTACCACTGCACTATCTGATACATCCTCGTCACCTTTATTTGGACCCACTGAGGTCATGGAAGAGGGAGAGCCAGGTAGAGGTGAGGATAGTAACGTTTGGGTAAGGGACGGAAAACGGGTGTTAAAAGGTGGAGGACTACCCCCCATTGAAGAAATACAACGCTTAGTTACTGCTCTCAATCAGGGGCTTAAGAGTAGGACAGTAATAGACGGGTTGATTACGAGCCAGGAGGGGGAATATGATGAATTCTATACAGAATTATATTACGCTATGCATGATTGCGTCCTTACCCTTGGAAACACAACAACCCGTTTGCACGAGGCATCGTTTCTTCTTTCCCTTACATGGTGAAGGAGATAGAGGATCTCGAGGATGTGTTGGGTGGAGTGACACCTCCAGAAGAAGACGAACCCCAAAGCCCATCAAACACAGACACCACCACTTCATTCCCCGAACAACCACACTCTGAATGCTCTATCATGTTGATGGACAATAAGTCTGACCACAGGACTGACAGTAGCAATATAGTGTGGGTAGACGATGGTGGTGCAAGCGAAACACAGTCCCCAGATAGGTCTACGTTTGTTAATCTTAAGAGAGCTCCACAGAAATTCGCATAGCAAAAGGAAGCATTAGAACCGAGTACAAAGGGAAAGTTTTAATGAATCTGTCGGGAGCTCATGGGGAAGAAGTCAATGTCCTTGATGCCCACACTACCTACAACCCGCACCTAAGTACGGGTTAGTGGCTACTTCGGCATGGGTTCGTAAGGGTTTTGCTGTCATACACCAAAACAATCAAGTGATAGTGCTCAGGAAGCCTATTTTTATTACGGAAGACCAAATCGTGACTAGAGGGAGAGCACTCCCAAACTACTTGACGGTGATTGATGCCCCGGGCACCTAACCGCTCAATCCTAACGAGTGGTATGAGCCCACAAGTACCTCTACTACTATGCCCCCCATCACAAGTGAGACTCGAGCCCGACGATGATGACAGTGTCACGTCGGACCCGGGGGGACAAGCTTGACAACCACCTCTCATCTTTCTCAGAAAACCAACCCCCATGACGTATACTGTTTATTGTCACCGTGCATTTGTGGTTGGCAATGTGACGTACCTAATACATACGTACCCTACTCTACTGAGATAGATCACGAGAAAGATGAGAGGGCTGAGAGTAAGAGAGATAAAGCGCTAGGTAGTAAAGCTTTATGTCCTGTTGTTCGTCCTCACTATCATGAAAACGTACATGCCACTGTGTTCCATCGTATGTGTAAGCACAGAGGGGTAAAAGCCATGGAGCGAATGGCTAACTATATGGGAGTAAAGATAGTGGGAAGAGAGTGGAGGGAACGAGTAATGAGATGCGAGTGGTGCTTAAAGAATAAAATAAAGAGAGTGCCCCATTTCAAAGACAACCACCATACGGTAGAACGCCACCCTGGGGTTCACATAACAATGGATACTCAGGGTTGGTGGAATCCCTTATCGTGGGACGAGAAAAGATACAAGTTCACCGTCAAATGTCCTGCATCTGGGTTTGAGTTAGACTATTATCTGAGACATAAGAATGAGTTTTTCACATGCTTCCTTAAGGCCGTTGCCTTCTTCGAACGGCATACGGGAAGAAAAGTGAAATTCTTGACTTGTGACCAGGAATATGGTAAGTACAAGGAGTTTCAGACTCGGATTGATGTAAATCAACCAGTCCTCTTTGAAGCTCCGACGGGGGAGAAACAGGCAGTTGCTAAAATAGAAAGAGCCCACCAGACGTGCGGCGGACCCGCAAGGGCAGTTCTCAGCGACGCCGATCTTCCTGAGTCCATGTGGACTGAGACGGACAAAGCTTCCACTTATTTTTGCAACCTCTTACCTCTTGCCCACGGCCCTTTTAAGGGGAAATCTCCTTATGAAGTTGTTCATAAGAGAAAACCCCTTTTGCGTCATTTGCGCCCCATTGGATGTTTGGCGAACATGAAAGTAGACGCAAAGAGGGGGAAAGGTGAGAGGGGGAGGAAAGTTTTATTTCTCGGGTATGAAAGAAACAACGGGTAGTATTGCGTATACGATCCGGTTGCGAGGAAAATATTCGGTAATGTCCGTGATGTTATCTTTGACGTTTGGAGATTGGGGAGGAGGGGGGCATCTAAATCTCTCGAGAGAGATGATGTTGAGGGTGAGATGTTCTCTGTTAATTGGCAACAGCCCCCCCTTCCCCTATCGCAACAAATGACCCCAGAAGATCAAGGAATCGTTTCAGGGAGGACCCGGGAGGAGAGATTCCGGCAGGGGGAGAAAGTCCCCCGGTAGGAAATCCCCCTCCCGCTCCGACCCTCACTCTGGAATCCCCCCCTGAGGAGTCACTCCACACTCCGCAAACTGACGAGGATAGCGAGGCAGAAGAGGGACCGGTGTTTGTGAGCACGAGCCCGCCCCCCTTAGAGCCTCCGAGTCCTAAAGTTGCTCAGCCGAGTGACTAGCAGGGGGAGATAAAGAAAGCAAGAAGGGGGCGTAAGCCCAAAGAAAGACAAAGGTTGTCCGGAACGTATGTGGAAATCCCGGCAAGGGCTTTTGGGGAGCAGTGGGCTAGATTGACTTACGGGGATAAATGGAGACGGCGATACGACGGGGGACAGCAACAGCCCCGTCTGCTCCCGTTACCCGTAAATCTAAACGCTTTCCCGCGCATAGCGTCTTGTTTGACGACGGCGTCACGGATAAGATATTAGACACAGAAATCGTCAAATATGCCAAAGCCCCACAACAGTCAGAAGCTATGCCCGAATCGCGTGAGCAAAAAGCAGCAACTGCACCACCACCCTTGTCGACCAACAAAAACTCTGATTCGGACCTCAATACTAACGATCCCGGCATTGAGGTCACCTCAGCATTTGCGTTTGTCGAGGGGGAGAGGGAGAGGGTAAAGGTGCAGAGAGCGGCACATAAACCGGGATGGAGATCACACGAACAGGCGGAAATGTCGAGTGAAAACATTATCACGGGAAAGAGGGCAAGAGCTCATGTCGCGGTATGTGCCCGGGAGGAAAATCGGGCGGAGTATTGTCTCGTGAGTGAGAATTTCCCGGAATTCCCAATAGTACAAAAACCAAAAGACCGTAAGCATGCTAGACAGAAGGAATTCGAACAGCTCAAAGAACTAAAAACATTTGTTTGGCGAAAAGTGAGCGAAGCGAAAATGTCGGGCACACCAATCATTCCTATAAAATGGATAGATACGGTAAAACAACAAGGTACTGCGGACGAATTTCATAAAGCCCGGATAACTCTACGAGGGGATCTCCTGAAAGCTTACGCTCAGTACAATCCCAGAAAGACTTCCTCTCCCACAGCCCAACACAGGACCATTTTCAGTGCTCATGGTAGCCTATCCAGCCTTTTTCGGAATAGACCTATGGCTGATTGATTTCACGACCGCCTATCTGCATGCGAATCTCCCCTATGACATATATGTCAAACCGCCGGCCAAATTTCAGACTGCGGACTATGTCTGGCTTCTGAAGAAGGCCCTATACGGTCATCCGGAGGCAGGCCGTCTTTGGTACGACGTACTGTCCGGGGAGCTCATTACCAAACACAAATTCAAGCCTCTCACGCTAGACAGGGCCTCTTTCGTAAAGCATGGGAGTAGCCCCCAAACTACCCAACTGGTGTCCTTTCACGTCGATGATGGCTGTCACGCTGCGTCGCAAGAAAAGCACACCAAGATGGTGAAGTTGTTCGAAAGAGAGGATTCCGGTGCAAGGACCTAGGCAAAGCCACCGAATTCAAAAACATTCAGATCATCCAGTCTGAAAAGGATTACTCTGCATCAACGTAAGTATGAGTTGTTGATCTTGGAGGAGTTGGGTTATATGAAGGAGATACCGGCTAAAACGCCATTCACTTCTGATAACACCGCGGCTCCCCTGAAGAAGGACCATCGCCTATTACGTTATGATCTTAGATGCTTGATAGGGATGCTTATCTTTTTGGCTGTTCACACCCGGCCACTCCTCATATGCCCTTTAAGTATAGCAGCTAAGTCCCAAGTCCCTAACCCGGGGATGTCTTATGCTATGGTGCACAGAATGTTCTTGTGGCTTCTGACCCCGCGAGCGCTATTTTTCAGAGGAGGAGATCAAAATTTACGGAAGTTGCTAGAAACTAATTTCTCGGTTCCTAAAACTCCGGAATCTTGGAAACCTAACCTGGAATCTTGCGCAGCGGCCAACGCAATCGATGATATCATTGGAAAACCCGCGGAGAGAGGACTAGGGGAAGCTAGGACCAAGCACATAGAGGTCCGATACCACCTCCTAGCGCAACTCGTGAGAGAAGGAAAGGTCAAACTATTCCGGGTCCCTACGGAGGAAAATATCGCAGATGTATTCACCAAAATAAATTTTACGGTAGACAAATTCAATTATCTGGCTGGAAAAATCTCCGTTGTGCTTAGTAGGCAAAATTGCGCTAAATTCAGGATAAAACCCGATCAATTCCCGTATTAGTAAGGTTTATATTCTTGAACTTCGTTTATATTCCCGGGGTATGTAATACAATAATTTTCTTGCATATTACACATAAGTTGTACAGGTGAGCGAATAGACGAGTGCCGACGGGGCCCAGTGGCGAGTGGCCGGCGCCGGATGTTCATTTCAGACATTAGTATTTGAGGTTGTCAAACCGTGACGACTTCACCCGGTTTCCCAACCTGAAATACTACTGAAGATCTCATCCCTTTTGAGACATTAGTATTTCAGGTTGTCAAACCGTGATGACTTCGCCCGGTTTCCCAGCCTGAAATACTACGAAGATCTCGTCCCTTTCGCTCGTTCCGTTCCAACTTCTATCCGCTTCGCTTCAACTTCTATCTCTATACACTTATATACATAAAAATCTATAAGAAGCCGACATGGAGTCCGGCTGGTCGGTGAACGTGCCACACGGGAGTGTGGAACAACACGGACGTACGTCAGACCAGCCGGATGTACCAGACAGGCCGATAATTACAGATGTCGTGTCTTTGTTCATATATATATAATATGTTCTTTTTATACCCCTCTACGGGAAGCGCTGTCAAATTTATAATTAACCGGATAGTCAGTATGGGCCGGCATATGTAATGTGTGTCGTTAGAGCCATTACGTATGTCCGGCCTAGTATATTTGGGCCGCCCCTTGGCGCCCTTTTCTCAATAAAGTATCTACTGTAGGACATAGCAAGTATACGGCAGATTATTAAGTTAGTCTCACAGTCAGAGTCGATGACGGCAAAAAAAAATCATGTCAGAGTCGATGACGGCCCGGCCAGCCTCTTTGAAAAGTCAGTGGTACGTGTGACTTCAAGTTCACGATCGCTTTGAAGTTCCGAAGTTTTTAGCATCATATTTAATGATAGTAACAGATTTTCAGCCTACGGTCAGACGGTACGGGTACCGTACCCGCCGCCAGGAAAAAAATCTTTCATTATTCAACTCAACATTTGCCGCTGAGTAATTTACTATAAATTTTTTTTCAAAAGCAAAAAAAAAAAAAAAAAAAAAAAAAAAAGTGACGTTAGTGATTGTGATTAATATTGGAAGATACTTATAGTATCATGATCTTTTGTTTTTACTACCGTTTGGTAGTTAGTATTTTTCGATCAAGTCAACTTTTTGACTCAATCAATTCAAGTTCCTGTATAAGTTAGTGCAAGTTTTGCAATGTCTGAAGCTACTGATCACTGTTGCTATTAATTTACATCATTAGGAGTAAAACTTATTCAACTCAACATTTGCAGTAATTTACTAATTTTTTTTGTTTCAAAAGCAAAAAAAAAAAAAAAAAAAAAAAAAAAAAAAATGTGAGTGATTGTGTAATATTGGAATATACTTATAGTATCATGATCTTTTGTTTTTACTACCGTTTGGTAGTTAGTATTTTTCGATCAAGTCAACTTTTTGACTCAATCAATTCAAGTTCCTGTATAAAATATTAGTGCAAGTTTTGCAATGTCTGAAGCTACTGATCACTGTTGCTATTAATTTACATCATTAGTAGTAAAATTGAGTTACGAGAGTCTGTGAATAATCGGCCCGTGTATGGTACTTCTTCGTGTGACGTGGAACCAAGCCGCTAGCCAGCCGCTTCCAATGATCAAGTCGACTAATTAAGCCACAGACTAAAGAGTTCTGTGCAGCCACAGTCGATCTGCATGATGGTCACCAATGGGTCACCAAAGGTCACCAAAGAGGGAAGCAGGTGGGTTACGAACGCATTGTCAATCCATTCCACTTAGGCCGGCGGCGCGGTGATAGCGCAAGATTTGCGTTTGTGGGAGCCAGGAACAGGAGACAAACAGGGCGCCTTGATTGGCGAAGGAGGCGATGCAGTCTTGATGCTTTCAAAGGCAACATGGTTTAGGCACATTTGAGCCGTGGCGCGCTTTGCCGCTGGGCAAATCATGTGTGCAAGCAACTCGCACACATTGTCAGAAATTTTGTTTTTGAGACCCCACGCGTTGAAAATACGAACGAATCCTTGTGCACCATCCTTCAGCACATTTTTGAGGTTCTTGTTGTCCTCTATGTCTGGAGATAAATACAGTGGGGAGCCGGTGAGGAGGATAAAGAGAATAGCTCCAGCACTCCATACGTCTGCAGCCGCCGCGTTGAAGCCCTTTCTGGTATCGCCATGCGCCTCGATAGAGCGATAAAATTGCTTGCCGGAAAGTGGACGGTTGCAAACCCAAAGGCTCCCATCGGCTGGAGCGCTAGCCTGACCAAAATCGCTGAGTAGGACGGTTTCCCCATCAAGCAGAATGTTCTCAAGGCTTAAGTCCAAGTGCGCCACACCCTCGCTGTGCATAAATGCAAGTGCACCAAGGATCTGCCGAAGGTAGCGCAGCGCAACAGTCTCGGGAAATCTGCCCGCTTGCTGGACCTTGGTGAAGAGGTCTCCGTTCCTTGCGTATGGCATCACCAAAAAGTCATAATCACCCGACGTCCCGTCAGCCAGGTTCTGGATGATGTGCTTCTGTCCAAAAAGAGGCGTGTCAACGGCGTGCAGGCTCTTAAGTATGCGAGCCTCGCGTTGAGGGTCTTCGAAGCACAGCGGACCCATTCTCGATTGATACTCTTTGCGCTGAGAAAAGCTTGACTGTTTGACGGCGACAGGCTGTCGGGTCGCCGGGTCACGACCCAGGAAGACATTCCCAAAAAGGGTGCTCGAAACATCACGAGTCTTCGCATAAGTTTCTTCGAGCACATGTTTGTCCTTTTTGAGCGTTTGCATCGTTGTGTCTTTGCTTTTTTGTATTCTGGAAGTTCTGGCAACGCCAGAGGGCAAGTTGTTCCCACTTCTTTGATAAAGATTTAGCGATTTAGCAGGCAGAATTGAGTGGTCAGCAGCCAATCGCAAATGAAAACCCCTTGTATGGTCAAATCTCCGAAAGTTTCTTCGACCACGCAGGTTATATCGGCAAGACTTTAGGTCAGGACGAACACAACTTTGCTGAAATGTCGCTTGAATTTTTAGACGCATTTTGCCGCAGTGCCACTCGACACCCGTGGCGGCAGTTTTTCTGACTTTCTCCTTCACGAACGTATGAAAGCTGTAGGTTTACCGAAGTCATAAATGAAAGAGAATTCATGTCATTTGAGTCTTAATGGATCACCAGGGGAAGAGATTCGAGCTGTTAGCTTAAGGAAAAGCTCCTACAACTCTGCTTTTTTTTTTTTTTACAGTAAGCAAGGTTTAATGAGAATTTATTATTATTATTATTATTATTATTATTATTATTATTATTATTATTATTATTATTATTATTATTATTATTATTATTATTATTATTATTATTATTATTATTATTATTATTATTATTATTATTATTATTATTATTATTATTATTATTATTATTATTAACTGTGACGCCAACTCATAACCCTTTGGTGGTAGATGCTGGGGAGGAGGGTCGTTGCGCGCGTAAAAGATCTTAAACTCCGCATATGCTGGTTGATAGCCCAGGACCCAGCAGACACCAGATTGTTATGGGTGGGGTTTCGAGGCAGCTCTAGCAACCGCGCTTGGTGTATGCACTTGCACATTCGGTGACGTCTTGCAAGAGGTTGCTGGGACTGCGGAATAACCTCGGCTTAGTGCAGTCTTGCCCTCAGGAGCTCCATCGGTGGCCCCGATCATCAGGCGAGAGACTGACACGGGGGGGTGGAGGACCTCGAACAAGGGTATTGGAGGCTTATGTCCGTTGAGGATATGCCATTAGCTGCATCAGTACGCCTCAGATATAGTAAATCTGCCTTGGAGTGTTGACTGTGACATATTTGAGGGAAATCCCGATGAAAAAACCTAGTCACACTTGCTAAACAGAGTTCCAGCCCAATGGCCTCAAGGCGTTAAACTGTGACGCCAACTCATAACCCTTTGGTGGTAGATGCTGGGGAGGAGGGTCGTTGCGCGCGTAAAAGATCTT
This sequence comes from Paulinella micropora, assembly GCA_019918135.1. Classification (NCBI taxonomy): domain Eukaryota; phylum Cercozoa; class Imbricatea; order Euglyphida; family Paulinellidae; genus Paulinella; species Paulinella micropora. The sequence continues at coordinate 30,083 of WBZZ01003605.1, forward strand.
AAACTCCGCATATGCTGGTTGATAGCCCAGGACCCAGCAGACACCAGATTGTTATGGGTGGGGTTTCGAGGCAGCTCTAGCAACCGCGCTTGGTGTATGCACTTGCACATTCGGTGACGTCTTGCAAGAGGTTGCTGGGACTGCGGAATAACCTCGGCTTAGTGCAGTCTTGCCCTCAGGAGCTCCATCGGTGGCCCCGATCATCAGGCGAGAGACTGACACGGGGGGGGTGGAGGACCTCGAACAAGGGTATTGGAGGCTTATGTCCGTTGAGGATATGCCAATAGCTGCATCAGTACGCCTCAGATATAGTATTATTATTATTATTATTATTATTATTATTATTATTATTATTATTATTATTATTATTATTTTGGACACCGTGATAGCCCAGTGGTCAAGTTCTACCATCTGGGCCCTGTCGCCAGTTCGATTCCCGTCGGTGCCACCAGTATTTTCATTGAACATACCGGTCTATTTCTGGACCAGTATTTTCATTGAACATACCGGCCCGTCTGGAAGTGTTGGAACTGCCCTTGCGGGGGTGTCATTAGAGCTTATCGTCAATTCTTCGTACTCCCCTCACGGGTGAGACGATGGAGGCGCATGTGCAGAAATGCATCAGCCATTGACAGAGAAGCACTATTATTATTATTATTATTATTATTATTATTATTATTATTATTATTATTATTATTATTATTATTATTATTATTATTATTATTAATGGAGGCACATGTCCAGGATCTGGATCTGATGCTATAGTCTGAGGAAGCCTATTATTATTATTATTATTGTTTACAGTAAGCAAGGTTTAATTTTTTCCACAAGAAAATATTTTAATAATAGTAAAACGTTGTACAGTAGAAGCTAATTCATAAATATTAATAGTCCTAGTCAGAGCTAAACTAGCTAAAAGCTAATTACTCAAATCGACGCGATTCCCTGTATGGGAAAGCAGAGGCGAGGCTGATAGCTCGTCTCTTGTGCTGTGGGAGTCTGTGCGGATGTAGGCAGTTGGACTTCCTGAGTTGATGCATCCAGTTGATGTAATTCCAGCGGTGGAGCAAATGAAGAATAGTCTTGATCCGTAGAGCATACGCTTGCGGAGTGTAGATCGATGGCATATAGAATGCTGCCTGCTCACCGATGTTCCTCATGAAGACTTGAGCATGCGTTCCAAATCCACCGAAGCTAGACATGACAAAGGGGATGAATTCCGCGCCAGCCTGCTTACATCCTTCCGCGTGTTCGTTGATTTTTTCGGTTTCATGCTTCTCGATGGCAGCATTCACGTCGCGAATAGTATCTTCGACATAGGATGGAGCGATAGGGTTGGTTTTTTTTTATTATTATTATTATTATTATTATTATTATTTTTTACAGTAAGCAAACAATGCAAAGGTTTAATGAGAAAGAGACGAGAGAAAAATAAAGAAGAGCTTAATTTTTTTTTTTTTTTTGAAATAACAGTAAGCAAGGTTTAATGAGAAAGAGACGAAAGAAAAATAAAGAAGAGCTAATTCAAAAGAAATCTGGTTCCAAGGAACGACAGTACAAGCTCATAAGGAAATCTGGAACTAAGGTTCAACAGAAAGCTCCCCCCTTTTTTTTTTTATTTTTTTTTTTTTTTTAAGAGTATGCACTTATGCAAGGTTTTTTCTCTGTAAGCAAGGTTTAATGAGAAAGAGACGATAGAAAAAAAAAAAGCTTTTTGTGTGTGTGTGTGTGTGTGATTTCTTTTCTTCTTCATACTTCTCCTTCATACTTCTCCTTCATACTTCTTCTTCATACTTC